>PVJX010005991.1:0-45640 GCA_004027295.1 Dolichotis patagonum | reverse complement strand
AAGGAAGGAAGGAAGGAAGGAAGGAAGGAAGGAATTGACTCACATGATTGTGAAGGCTGAGAAGTTCCATGATTTTCTAAGCAAAAGTTATGAATGAGATCTAGATGATCCCCCAAGAGCTTCATATGCCCATCAGTGAGATTTTTGGAAGGTAACTGAATTATAAGGTAACTGAATTTGGAAGCTAACTGAATTTATAACTGACTTTCTTTTAGGCAGTGAGGTCTGATCAGAGAAGGCAAGTCAGGGGGGCATGGCCTGGAAAAGTTTATATCCCTCCCTGTTTCCTAGCTTTTACTGTCTGATTCCTGTCTGCCATACCCCTTTGTCATCCTTTCTGCCTTGGAGTCAGCTGAGTATAGAATGAAACTTGAGCTAAATTAAATATCTTCTTCACTAAATTATGGATCAAGTATTTTGTCTCCACAACATTGGAATGGAAATAGGGCCATTGCTTGGCAATACCTGACCATGTGGTTCAGAAACCTTTGGAATCAGTTGTTGGCAAGAGTTTGGAAAGGTTTGAAGATTCTAGTTAAGTAAGCACTAAAATGCTGTGAACCAAGCATTGGTGGTAAATTCTGGCCAGAACTTGAAAGGCCAGGATGCTCAGAGTAATGCCACCAGTAAAGACCAGATAAAGAAGTTTCAATTGAGAAGAAAGGCTTCACTGGTGATTGGACCATGTGTGTTATGCTTTCCCAGAAAATTTGTCTATGTTCTGTTTATGTACTGAGACTTCAAGAGACTGAAGTTAAGAGCAGCAGAATAATTAATCCAGTGGAAGAAATTTCAAAGCAGTCCAGTGTTCGAACTGTGCATGGATAATGCTTGCTCCTTTTAGCCAAGTAAAAGATCTTAGTTTTTCAGAAAGGGAAGGCCCATAAAACCAGGAAAAAGGAGTTGTTGCTTAAAATATTAGCATTTTTAAAAAGCCAAGTACTTTAAAACAAGACAATAGAAAAGATTACCTGAAGGCATTGCAGGACCCAGGAAAACCCCACCCTCCTCTCATAGGCTCAAAGTTGCAAAAATGAAAGACTGTTATGAGAACAAAGTTGTAGGGCACACTGCTTCAGATAGCAGCCGTCTAAGGGAATTTGTTCCCTCAGATTTGGTTCACAGGACTCAGCCATCCATGTCCTGGGAGACCTGTGTAGCCATGATTCAGCTGAGTCCAGCTATTGCTGGAGCTGGCAGCAGACTTTGGTGTCATTCACACAGTGCTGGTGTTACAAGCATGAAGAATGCAAGAGTTGTGGAGTCAGGGAGGCTTCCATCTGGCGTTCAGAAGAAGGTTCAGACCAGGCCATATGCCCCTGAGAGGAAAGTCCATGAAGCAGTGGGAGTGAACCTGAGAGTACAGTGGAGACCCCAGAAAGTTACAAAAGCCAGGAACATGGAATGTCTGGGGAAACATCAGGAGTGAGCAAATCTAGCCCAAGAGAGACGCCATGAAGGCCTCAGATATTAGCAAAGCCAAGGGGCAAGAGTGCCAATGCCCTTTGGAGTTCACATCGCTTGGCCCAGATGCTGAACATGGAATGACAAGATTTAATGTTTGCCCTGCTGAGTTTTAGTCTTATGTTGGTCTCTTTCCTTTTTATCTTCCTACTTTTTTTGCAGTGGGAATGGTTACCCTGTGCCATTATGTGCAAGCAGTGTGTGACTTCTTTTAGAATATTCACAAGGACTCACAGCTAAGAGCTTGCCATGTCTCAGAGGAGACTCTGAATTTGGACTTTTCAGTGATGTTGAAACTGGGGACAACTCCTAGAAAAGAATTAAATGCACACTGCCTAAAGACATGTGCATGAATCTTTAGAGGTGCAGAGGCAAAATGTTCTGAGTTAGATCTACAGCCTCGTGTGTTCATAAGTAATTTGATTAAGGTAATTAGATTATAGAGGCCTACAGCTGACTTGAAATTAGGAGGTAGGGTCTGTTCAAAAAAGAGGGCCAAGGGATGTGTCCCAGAAGAGTTTATATCCCTCCTCAGCTCTTTGCTTCCTGTCTACCATGCTGTGTGCAACTTTTCCTTAACGGTGCCTATCCACCAGGCTGCCTTGCCTTGGAGCCAGCTGACCGCAAACTGAAATGTGAGCCAAAACAAACCTCTCCTTATCTAAGTTGTGGGCTTGGGAGTTAGCATCACAGGAAGTTGTTAAGACAGCAAGTAGAAGATTCAGAAGAACCAATGTATATATCTAGTCCAAGTTTAAATGCCTGGGAAACAGGAGAGTCCATTATATAAATTCTAGCCTGAAAGCTAGCAGTCTTCACACCCAAAAAGAAATGATGTTTTGTTTCTGCCTAAAGGCTGAAAAAGATTTTTAAAAAATTCTAGCTCAACCCATCAGTCAGGAAGCATTCCTCTTACTCAAACTTTTTGTTCCTATACAGGTTTTCAGTTGATTACAGAATATCTACACACATTAAAGAATATATCTTTCTTATGTTAATTTCAAGCAAAAACATCCTCATTGACAGAATGACATCTAACAAATATCATATGTCATGGCCAAGTCAAGTTGATACATAAAATTAACCATATCATAGAATTCCTTCATTAATAAATATACTCTTCAAATGTTGAATATTTACTTGTACTTGGAATAAATCATTACTATACCATTCCTGTAGCAGCTCAATTTTCATCTTTCATCAAAGAATTTTAAAATTAATCTTAGATATTATATTTTCTAACTGATTTATAGAGATGAGAAAAGTTAGTGCTTAAAGATGTTATATGGCTTGCTTCAAAAACACACTTTTACTAGTAAAAATAAAGATAAAGCCAGAGTCAAGATCAAGAGCAAGCACTGTTTCTGTTATACTGCACACTTCCTATTCTAAGCATTTGATTATAAATCCCAGTCCCAGAAGTATAAAGAAATTAATATATACACATGCATATATAAGCCTTGTGGGGTGTTTATCTTGTTACAGATACATACAAACAAGCATTTATGAGAACAAGAAGAGATAAAAGCTTTATTATAGCTTCCAAGAAATAGTAAAACACATTTTAAACATAAAAGACAGGATTCCCATAAATAAAAATGTACCCTTTCTATTTTTTTCATCCATTAGAGAGAAATAGAATAAAACATTCAATTTCTATTCTTGAATGAAGCATTTCTGAACTTTAATTTTTCTTGTTAACATTGAAGTAACCCAATGATGTTCTTTTAAAAATGAGGGCAAGCAATATTAAATTCATCAGCATATAAATGACTGTTCCGGATGTGAAGATGGATCACTGCAAAAGACACCCATGATTTTGAATGTTATTGCCTCCCCAGAAAAAAAATAAAGTCAAGTTTTTGTACTATCATTTACAGACTGTTTCACTGAACTATTCTTGACACTATTTTCTGCTCCATGATATTCCTCTAGAGAAGCTAAATAAAAATGTCTTTAACTCTGTATTCTTCCTAATCTTAACACATTTATCCTCCCATTTGTTCCCTAAAAAATCCTGTTAGAATATAAATGTTGGTAATTGATCCACCTCAACTAAAGGCAAGCACCACCAACTCAGAATATCACGCTGACAGTCATCTTGTTTCTGCTCCCTATAAAATGCGATCTACACATGAAGAGACATAACAATATGAAAAGCCAACAAATGCATATATATTTTAATTTTGTATGCTTTAATTTTAGCACGTAAGTAATTGCAGACTTTCATTTTGTGATTTCTTGAGTGCTAATAAATATATCACACCAATGAAAACTTTCTTATACATTGATGAAAAATTAGTTGTGTATTCATCCAATTATTTAACAAGCACCCATTGTTAGGTTAACAAATATAAGATCTTGAGTTTGTACTAGTATCTATCTTGGAAGCTGAATTCACAAAACTTAATTACTAATGGGATATGAGTAGAAGAGAAATTGTATGAATGAGTTATCACTCCTACTTTAAAGGTGAGTGAATCCATCTAATTAATTACCTCAAGGGCATCCTTACATGCTCCTCCAGGATAGCCTAATACAAAAACTCACGATGGTTTTTATTTTAAAATCAAAAAAGATTCAACCATTCTAGAGTGATATGGCTTTAGGTTATATTCCAGTGCAAACATAAAAGTGAATCTTTAACATTTAAACTTCTTGCTTTTCAGTGACAGCTGAGGATATAAACAAGAGTAACAAAACTCTATGGATTTTGTAACAGGGTGATCACTTAGAAATAAATTATTAATAATACACTGCTGTTCAGAAGTTAATTGCAATGCATAATGATGGTAACTGACTTGTATCATCTTAATATAAACATGTTATCAACCATTGTAACTCAATATGAAGTAAGTGTATGGATATTTTAACACTGGAAATCTCTGAAGATCAAAGTACCATAAAAACATTTTATTAGATAATTCATAGTTTGATCATTTTGAATTTATGGTATTTCAGAAAGAAGCTAAAAGAAAGGAGAAATGGTATAGCAAGTGACTTCTAATTAACACAGACCTGAAGTTTATGTTTAACTCACTAGAAAAAAGTAAATATTCTTAATCACTGTATTTTTATCAATCCTTACATACTAATGTATATAAATTATTCTTGTCTATTTATTAGAGCAAATTTCTAAAAGATCTCTGAAAAACACCTTACCTAACAATTATATGATCTATATACCTGGAAGATATAAAGCTAAATTTTTATAGAATCCAAATTTAACACTCACATATCTATTCCTTAATCTAATTTATTAAACTTAGCTATCATTCCTATTTAGTGACTATGTGGCAGGGTCCAATTTTTCCACAGTACATTACTAAATAAATCATTAAATTTTACTATTCAGCAAAATATATAATTTTTATCTATTTGAAACCCAACCTATTTTGACTTTCATTCTCCTTAAAAACAGACTACTCAAGTTATTTATATCAGTAAAACAGTTGTCAACGTATTTCTACAGCATGAAACTAGATTTTTAATTCTGCAGAGACAGCTGTTAATTTATTCATCCCAAGACATGGACTCTTGATGATACTATTTGCCAGGAAAACAAAAGTTAAAATCAGATCAAAGATCTACTGTTTATTTATAAACAAATGGCAGCAAAGAAGAATTTAAGCACAAGGTAAAAGAATTAAGAGAAAAATTTTAACTTGAACCTCATTCTAAACAAAAGCACAGCCATCTAGACAATCATGACAGAAATATTTGAGAAGCCATTTAAAAATGGTATGAATTACCGTGGCTAGGACTATAGTCTGAAATTTCCCCTTTCCCAAATTCACATTAAAACCTAATCACCAAAGTAATTTTCTTAGAAAATGCAACCTTGCTCTCTTTCCAGGCGTCCTCGTGAGAGTGACATCGTCTTTAAACCCTGCGTGGCAATCCCTGACGCACCACCGTGATGCCCAGGGAAGACAGGGTGACCTGGAAATCCAACTACTTCCTTAAGATCATCCAACTTTTGGATGATTATCCAAAATGCTTCATTGTGGGAGCAGACAATGTGGGCTCCAAGCAGATGCTGCAGATCCGTATGTCCCTGCAAGGGAAGGCTGTGGTACTGATGGCAAGAACACCATGATGTGCAAGGCCATCCGAGGACATCTGGAGAACGACCCAGCTCTGGAGAAACTGTTGCCTCATATCCGGGGGAATGTGGGCTTTGTGTTTACCAAGGAGGATCTCACTGAGATCAGAGATATGCTTCTGGCCAACAAGGTGCCAGCTGCTGCCCGTGCTGGTGCCACTGCACCATGTGAAGTCACTGTGCCAGCCCAGAACACTGGTCTGGGGCCTGAGAAGACCTTTTTCCAAGCTCTGGGCATCACCACTAAAATGTCCAGGGGCACCATTGAAATCCTGAGTGATGTACAGCTGATTAAGACTGGAGACAAAGTGGGAGCCAGCGAGGCCACCCTCTTGAACATGTTGAACATCTCCCCATTCTCCTTCAGGCTGCTCATTCAGCAAGTGTTTGATCATGGCAGCATCTACAACCCCGAAATGCTTGACATTACAGAGGAAACTCTGCATTCTCACTTTCTGGAAGGTGTCCGCAATGTGGCCAGTGTTTGTCTGCAGACTGGTTACCCAGCTGTTGCATCACTGCCTCATTCTATCATCAATGGGTACAAGAGGATTCTGGCTTTGTCTGTGGAGACTGATTATACCTTCCCACTTGCTGAAAAGGTCAAGGCCTTCTTGGCTGATCCATCTGTATTTGTGGCTGCTGCCCCTGTGGCTGCAGCCACCACTGCTGCTCCTGCTGCTGCAGCTGCCCCAGCCAAGGTTGAAACCAAGGAAGAGTTGGAGGAATCAGATGAGGATATGGGATTTGGTCTCTTTGACTGATCATCACCAAAAAGCAAACTAACTACCCAGCCTGCCTGACTGGCAAAGCAAGGAATAAAAAGCTTAATTCTCTTTAAAAAATAATGCAACCTTTGGAAGACAATTAGGTTATCAAGGATCCAGCTTCATGAATGGTGTTAATGTACTTATAAAAAAGGCCCCAGAAAAATGTCTTCCCGGTTGCCAAGAGAGGATTCAGGAAATCACCATGCATGAGAAACAGATCCTTACCAAAGGTTACATCTGCTGGCACCTTGGCTCTAACTTACTCCACCTCCAGAATTGTGAGCAATAGACTCTGTTACAAATTAATCAGTCTAAGACATTTGGTTATTTCACTTGACAATATGCACTTGGGTTTCTTCTATATCTTCTCAAGACTTTTTAGCACTTAGTACTATTCCATAAACTGTAGCTTTGGTTTACTACAGTTTATCCTTTTCCCTATTGAAGGACATGTTGGTTGTTTCCACATGTTAGCAATTTTGAATAAAAGCTGTTATATGCATTCAGGTGCAGACTTTTTTGCATATAAATTTTCAACTTTTGATGGCAAATACCAAGATACATGGTTGCTAGACCATATACGTATGTTTAGTTTTGAAAGAAATTGCCAAATGTCTTCTAGAGGGACTATAATTGGATTTATTTCTGTCTACAATGAATAACAGTTGCTAGTGTTCCATATCCTCTCCAGCATTAACCGTTGCCTGGATCTTAGGTTTTGCATACCTTAATAGGTGTGTAGTCATATCTCATTCTTTTAGTTTGCATTTCCTTGATAATACATGATAGTTTATTTGTCATCTCTATATCTTCTTTGATGAGGTGTCTGTTAACATCTTTGACCCACTTTTATATTGAGTTACTGGTGTTTTATAAATTCTTTATATATTTTCGGTTACGCTCTCTTATAAAATATGTATTTCCAAATATTTTCCCTAGTCTGTGGTTTATCTTGTCATCCTCTTGAATGTGTACACATCTCAGCACACATATTATTGACTTTGTAATTGGCTTTATTGTAGTAAACATATGTAACTTAAATTCATCATTTTAAATGTACAGTTTGATAGCAACAAAGATTCTTAACCATTGTCACTATCATCTCCAGAACTATTTCATCACCCCATGTTGCAAAAATATGCCCATTAAATTGTAATTTCCCATTCTCCTTTCTTCCTCAGCTCTTCTATAATCAGGATCCTACTACACCTCATAAAAGCGAAATCATACTTTTTTTCATCCTTTGAATATGATTTATTTCACTAAGAATAAAGACCTCAAGGGCTATGTTATAGTTTGTGTCAGAAAGGCATTCCCTTTTAGGCTGAATAGTATTTCATTGAATGAAATTAGTTATAAGTATCATATAAAGTATCATTACACCAAAACCACGAAGTCAAGCATCCTTGGAAAATTAGGTGATAACTTACATAACACCCTGAGTAAATTGACCAGAATATTGTGCAAATACTGTATATGGGCACCTCCTTAATATTGTTTAAAGAACTTATGATATTCTGTGGCTTCTCATGTCATCTTCTTCACATCCAAATGTTATTTAAAATTCTATTCAGACTACTTTTAAATCAAAATATCTTTTTCATAAAAATGTTAAAATAAGAATATTGTGGGGTGATTTAAATTAATTTATTGGTAAAAGTGACCTTGAGAAAAAGGAGGAAAGGACTCCTGACTTCAGTGTCTAGTACACTGTTGTTTAACATTCACATCAGGCCCATAACGTAGGTCTGATAATCCCACTCTGCACGATGAGGAAACAGACTCAGACAGGCCAGGCAAATGAGAGCAGACAAACAATGTGCCTGTGGGAAGCTGTGCTTTGTTTTTAGGAATAATGCCTTTCCAACACCCCATGCTGCCTAGGAAGACGCATACCATATGAGTGAAAGAGGAAAAAACAAGGAAATACGAAAGAACAATTCTATAAATTCCTAATTTTAACCAAAACTAGCCTAGGCTCTCATCAACTGACTGATCTAGCACACTTGAAGTTGTTCTTAGTCATGAAATAAGTGGTGTAAAGTGCATTGGAACTAATATAAATGTTTACTCAATGCTGAATTTCATTTCAGACAGAGAGAGACAGAGACAGAGATTCTGGAAAAAAAGAAGCAACCGGCCCCTATGTAACTGTGCAATCACAGATATTATGGGATGCAATGCCTGATTAGTCCATCTCTGCCAGTGCCTTTCCTCTAGCCGTCATGTCTGCAGTAGGTGCCACAGATGGCATCTCTCCTATGATCAGGAGGGGAAAACGCCAGGTTACATTTTATAAGCCATTTCATCCGTAAAACTTTGCTTTCAGGAAAAGTTTCCTTAGGCTTAAAAAGTTCATCATACTGTTTATTAAGACTATTTCTATGTGTAAATGGAGACTACCTACTATCCTTCAAATACTAGCAGATTATTGTTGAGCTTTCTATCTCCCAGTGAAATAAATCTAATATTGTTAGCCTATATCGTGAAATAATAATTTCTTCGTAATTTAATAAGAAACGCTAAGACCTAGGGGTTGGGGCTATAGCCCGCCTAGCATGCATGAGGCCCTAGATTCAGTCACCAGCACCTGAACAGAGACAGTTCCTCTGAGGGTATTCAGTATCCATTATGATTCATAATTGTGAAGTGCACTTGCCAGTATCAAACATACACACAAAAGTGGTTTTCTTATTGATTTAGTATATAATAAAGTAAAATAACCTAAACTGATACTTATTAAAATATGGAGAAACATAGCATATTAACCAGATTTCAAAACATATGCTAACACAGAATTTGAATTTTATAGAGTGAATAAGATAAGAAGAGGTATTAAGAGAAGAAGTAGAAGAAAAAATAGGTGTCAAGGCAGTGTTCATTAAGTCATAAATTGAAACCATTTTTGAAGAAAAATATAAATAGGCATTAAAATTATTATAAATATCTATCATGAGAAATATTCATATTAGTTTAATGTATTTCTGAGATAACATCATTTTAGCAGGTTTAACATAATTTACATTGTATACAGCTCACTTGTTTAAAACACATAATTTAAAAGACTTTAGCATATTTACAAAATTGTGCAATCATCACCACTATTCAATTTTATAACATTTCCACCATACCACATGATACTTTAGACCCTCTAACAGTCACATTCTGCTCCCTTCCTTACCCATTTCCTTCCGTCCCTAGCAACCATGAATCTATTGTGCATCTTTAAGAGGACTCATTCAGAACATTTCATAGAAATGGAATGATGCAATATATGGTATTTTGTGACTGACTTATTTAGCATGCTATTTTCTAGGTTCATCTACCCTGTAGCATGTAACATTCACTCCCTTCTATTGTTGAAAAATAGTCCCTTATGTGGCTACATCAAATTTTGTTTTTCTTTTCATTAGTTGATAAACATTTGAGTTACTTACATTTTTAGGGGTATTACAACTGATAATGTTATGAAAATTTGCATATAAGATTTTTCTTTGTATGTGAACACAGGCTTTTAACTTGCATATATATGTAGAAATGTAATGGCTCTCAGATCATAACTTTACGTTCCACCTTTTGAGGAAATGCCAAACTGTTTTCCAAAATAGCTACAACTTTTTTAATTCTGCCAACAACAGACAAGAGTTTCAATTCTCACATCTTCATAAACAATTTTGCCTGCCTTTTTTATTATAGCCATTCAGTTGGCATGAAGTGCCAACTGTATCTCACTATAGTTTTGCTTTGCTTTTCCATAATGACTAGCGATGCCAACCATCTTTTCATGTGCTTATCCACTATTTCTATATTTCTTAAAGAATTGCCTATATGGATCCCTTGCCAATTTTTTAATTGAATTGCTTTGAGTTACTGTTGTATGAATTCTTCAAAATTTCTAGATTCAAGTCCTTTATCAGATATATGATGGATAAATATTTTCTCTCTTTCTGTGGGTTATCTTTTTACTTTCTTTTTACATAACAGTCTTTAATTAAGAAGAAGTACAATTTACTAACATTTTCTATTATATATGCTTTCAGTGTTATTTCTAAGAAATTATTGCCTAACTCAAGGTCACAGAGATTTACATCTAGATTTGTTTTAGATCTTATATTTAGGTCTAATATTCATTTTGATTTCATTTTGCCTATAATATTATATAAGCATCTAAATATACATTTTTATATATGGATATTCAGTTGTTGTTAGCACCATTTGTTGAAAAGATTATTCACTCCCCCACTGAATTGATTTGGGCCATACCCAAAATTAGTTGAACAAATTGTTAAGATTTATTTATAGATTCTTAATTACATTCCACTTATTTATATGTTTATTATTGTATCAGTATCACACTGACTTGATAATTCTCTCTCTCTCTGTCTCTCTCCCTCTTTCTCTCTTTCTCTCTCTCTCTCTCCTTCTTTCTTTTGTGATACTGGGGATTGAAACCAGTTCCTCCACACTAAGCTATGTCTCCAGCCCTTTTCTCTTTATTATGAGACAGTGTCTCACTAAATCTCTGAAATGCACAGGCTGGGTTTGATGTTGCAGCCTTCCTGTCTTAGTTTTGAAATAGTGTGAGTCCTGCTAGCTTATATGTTCTTGTTTAGGATTATATTAACTGACCTGAGCTTCTTGTATTTCCATATGAATTTTAGGATCAGTTTTTCAATTTTTCAAGATAAAGACAGCAGCAATTTTGAATAATATTGAATGAATTGTATTGAATTGTAAGAAGTTAATTCTTTATACCTTCTATTAGGCATAAACTATAAAGATTATGATTAATTATTCAAAAACTGACTATGTAATTATTTGAAATTTCATGAAAATTTAAAGATAAGATTGTATTTTATGATTAGCTAGTTGCTAGCAGTAACATATATGATTAAAGCAATTACAGATAGAAAAAAATTACTTGTGAAACACTGAAAGTAGAAAAAATTAATCAGGGATTTTAAAAATACATTTATCCATGGACATGATAGCTAGGTTCTTCAAAAGTATTAAAAGCATCAAAATTATATTAGCTTCAAAATATGAAATGCAAATTGAAAAATTAGAAGTCACGTATATTCTATTTAATGCCTATAAAATAAAATTTCATGTCAACTAGTTGCCACTTAACTTTTGAAACAGTTTATAACAATCACACTTAACTCATAAACATGATTGGTTTTATATAACATCCAGAATTACAAAAATACATTTCAAAAATTATATTTAGTGTTTGTAATCATTTTACTATATTACAAATTTCTAGAAACAACTGTAAAGGAATCACATAAGTCTGAGCTCTACAGGATGAAATAGTCCTTTCTGTGTTTCTTCAAAATATAACCAGTCACATGCTGTGGCCTGCTATTCTGCAATATAGAAGTTAGGTCATATTAGATCATAGGATAATCTAAAACCACTTTTCCTTTTGACCTACTTTCAAAAGCATTTTCCTTTGGCTTTGAAGATGAATAAAAATGCTTGTTAAAGTACTATATCAGGCCACCCACTCTTAGTAATGGGTTTTATTAATTATCATGTGGTCCCTGTTAAAGCAATTTTTAAATTCTACTGGGGAACAAGTGCTTTCCGTACAACCTTCTGATTTATCATTTATTTACAAAATGATTGTATAGTGGTAGCTCAGGGAATCTCTAATTATATTTAGCCTTTGATTATCCTTTTTAATATTAATAACACTTTAAATATAGTCCCATAGCAAAAAGTATCATAAATTGAGAAGCTTGAACGCATTCTAACTTGCCTATAACCTTCTTAGTTATTCCATACATGTTTAAATAGTAGAATGGTCATTTTCTTCAGTGATGTCATTTCTGCACAACAGCAATTACTATCAGTAATATGTTTAGGTACCACCATGTTTATTGTATCAGCAAAATTTATAGAAGATAAATTTTTAAATTTTGACCTAGCAGCAGCTGATATAAAATACTAGCCACAGACCTCAGTTCTAATACAGAAAATAATGGCAAAGAGATTGTGACTACTTCCTTTTCAAATTGGTTGACATTTTCCTAATCCAGATAGTTGGAAATTTGAAGCTGACTGGAAAAAAATGAGTGATTTTATGTTCTCTGTCCAATAAATTACCTGTAGTTCTCTGATGTGTTAGTATTTGAACTGTCACTTGAGTTGATGAACAAATTGAATAATAAAAATTTTAAGATAAAAATATATTTGCAATGGCCCTGAAGCAAGGCCAGCAGATTGCTGTAGCTGCTGATTTCAAACAGGAGCCTAAAGAGAATTCTTTCTGTGGTCTGATGGCCATTTCAGAACTTTGGAAATGGAATGGTCAATTCATCAGAAAGAAATAGCAGGTGAATATGGCAGATTTTGGGGGGCCTGCAGGGGAGAGGCCCTGGTGCCTCGAGACCTGCACCATGCGGTTGACTCAGGGTGCCGGGAGAATGAGGAGCTCCTCCCCTCTCTGGGGGGTGGCTGGGAGTGTGGCAGACTTTTGGTGGCCTGAAGGAGAGTGACCCTGGTGTGTCGGGACCTGCACCATGCAGTTGACTTGGGGTGCTGGGAGAACAGGGGGCTCCACCCCTTTCTGGGGGGCGGCTGAGAGTGTGGCAGACTTTTGGCAGCCTGAAGGAGAGAGACCCTGGTGCATTGGGACCTGCACCATGCGGTTGACTTGGGGTGCCAGGAGAACAAGGAACTCCTCCCCTCTCTGGGGGGTGACTGTAATCCTGCCAGTGGGCAGGCTGAGAATCAGACATCTCATGTCATCCTGCCCCATGCCCCCACCCTTTAGCAAGTGGGAGCCAGTTAACTACACATCTTGTGAAAAAAATTGGCTATGGTATTTAGTATGAGCTCCCCATATGCAAAGATATGGACAACCATTTGGAAGAAAACAAGAGACAATATGGCAGACAGTGAAGATCCCTGGTTGTATAGCTTTGAAATTTATGCTTTCTTAAATCCCATTCTGTTCTGTTTTGTTGTGTTTAATTTTACCCCCTTTAAAATAAAATTTAAAATATATGGGGGGGGAGAAAGTACTCTAAAGGATATAACTGAATGTATGTTTAAGTGTATAAGATAGATGACCACATTACTGTTTTTGTTGGATTGTTGAGCAAAACTGTTAATAGTCTCACTGTTTCAATGCTTACTTTGTGTGCTTTAATTTTATAACTTGAACAACTATTTCCAATGATGATAGTATGTAACCTATCAAGTGGGGATTTCTTAGTGTTTTTGTTTTTGTTTTGTTGTTGTTATTGTGGTTCTTTCATTTTTTTGCCTTTGGAATTCTGTATTGTTGCTACCCTTTTTCTGTTTTGTTTGGTTGTTTTCTTTTTTGTTTTTTCTCTTTAAATAAAATTTATATATATATATATATTTTTTTTTTCACAACCAGCATATCCCTACCACTACTTTGTGGTATACATAATGCTCACTTTAGCAATATCTAAAAGGCCATGCCTAAAGAAACTGGCAAGGTTTTGTTCTTTTAGTAGTTTAATAGTGATCATTTTTTAACACTGAGTTTCATACTTGAGGTAATCAGTGCTAACTGCTACAGTGAATACCTAAATCATATGTAAACTTACTAGACATGAGTAATTAAAATAAAAATGGTAGCACTAAAGACTTTATTGATTGTCACAGTTACTTTTTTATAAAAGAAAGCAAATAAACATTTAATATGCATCTTTCTTTTGATATACAAATGTATTCTGACTAAAAAGATATTAATGCAGTCAAATTAATAAAAAGTTATCTTTAGCTTTAACAGATGGCTATGATTCCCACTGTCATCTTTCAACTTGTTGCCCTCCCATCACTGTTACTTGCCCTTGTGGGTCTTTCACAATCCTCTAAAGTCAAATTTTTTGGAAGGTAGCACCTAAGTTTTAAAGAAGCTATATAAGTGGATTGAGGTCATACTGTAAACAGTAACAGATTCCTGGTTCAAATTCAAGTAGATCTAACTCAAAGTTTGCATGGACATTTCATTATATTATTATATTACACTTTTCTCTTGAGTAAGAGGCAATAAGTGCCACTATTCCATCACTGTCATCACAATCTGAATTCTTGTCCCTTGAATTATATAGCCAAGGCTTCCTATTAGTGAGTCATTGTATTAGTTAGCTTTCCTGTGACTGAGACACAATACTCAACCCCAACAATTTAAAGGAGGAGAAGTTTAATTTGGCTTATAGTTGCCAGAAGTTCAGTCCATGGTCAGCTGACTCCAAGGCAAGAATGTGGCAGAAGAACATGATGATGTAAGATGCTCAGTTCATGCTGGCCAGGAAGCAGAACAGGAAGAGAGTGCCAGACAGGAACATGCAAGGACCATATATGCCACCCACAGTCACAGCTTCATGACCCTCCAGACACACCTAGCAAAATGACTTACTAATATTTTAGGCACTTTTTAACCCAATGAAATTTATAAGTGAGGAACAGTAGTGACAGAAATGCACATTGTTCTAGGCCAGTTTAACGTAAAACAGGAGATCAGAGTTTAAATCACAGGTGAGTTAAGATCTGCATATTAAAAATAAGCAATAGATGTTAATATCTGCTTTGTGTAATGGAAACCTCTGAGAATAATTTGTAAATCAGAATAAAAGGAAGAAGCAAAAGCAGAGTGTGACCCAGATATTCTCAAATATTCCAGCTTTGTGCTCTGACTATATCAGAGTCCTATGTGTCTCAGAGTTCTTCTAAAGAATCCGTCTTAGACAGCTATAACAAAATTTGTTAAACTCAGCAGCTTATAAGCAACAGAAATTTATTTTTCACTGTTCTGGAGGATAGGTAGTCCCAGATCAAGGCACTAGTGGTTTCACTATTTGTGAAAAGCCTACTTCCTGCTTCCTGAGTCCTCAAATGTCAGCAGAGGGGAACTCTGGAGTATCTTTTATAAGGGCAATATTCCACCCATGAAGGCTCTGCCCTTATTATCTAATCATTTCTCAAAATTATTACCTCCTAATGCAATCAAATTGGGAGCTGGATTTCAATATATGAATTTGGAAGATCATAAAAATATAGCAGCATCCACACTAAAGTATACGCAAATAGTTCAAATCTTACTGAATACTATGAGAAAGATGAAAGAAAGCATTTAAATGACATTTCTCATCAAAAACTTTAAAAGTTCACATTAGATATTTCTTTTCCTTTAAGTAAATCACTACCAAGACTTTTCTTTCCATTCTTTCTCAGTACATGCTGTCCAATCTTTTTCACTTTCTTCTCTCCCCAAATTTCTTCAAATACATCTCTCATCTAAAATGGTAACAATGGTGGATCTGCCTTTGGACCAGCCCCAAATATTACCACTAAAAATATCACACTCAGAAAAAATCAAATCTAATTTACTTTACCCTGCTTCTGAAGGTGGCAGTGAGAAATTATAGTGCTTTTGAAATAAGCTAGCCTGTCGAGAATCATTGTCTACAGACATCATGCCTTCTTGCATGGTAACACTGGCTATTTCTACCACAGCCTGACCCAGAATCTCACTTCAAATCTTGAATCTCAGGTCTGACTTGACCAAAGCCTGTAATGAACTTTGCTCTCCTAAGTACTTTTCAGTAACAATCAGTGCATCACTATCCACGTGGCATTTCTAGGCACTTTACACTATGTTGCGTACTTTTCAATAATCACATTTAAACCTCCTTGGTCTATGAAATGGGAACTATTTTCCACATGTACCTCTTAGCATTCCCCATGTCATGAAGGATTTAAATGTGTTTATTCCTTTTGGTGGGAAAGGGGAAATGTGCTCACAAAGTAGTCAAGAATGTGTTTCTGAAAAATGATGGATAAAGAGACATCAGTTATTTGATAATGACCTTGGCCTCACATGCAAAGTTTTAATGAGACAAAGAAAATGTGCCTTATTGAAATTTAATTCCCTTAGGCTCCTGTGGGGCTCAGTAATATCTCTACTGATGTCACCTTATAATCTAATCTTCACAGCAACACTGAGAAGCAAATAGTATTTGTGAGTTTGATTTTTTAAATTTATTTTTAAGAGTATAAATCAACAATGTTTAATAAATTTATTGGTATGTAATAATTTTTACAGTCAAGGACTAGGTAATTTCCATTGAACCATAAAGATCTGTTCTCTAGCCCACTTCCAGCCACAAATAACTAATCTATTTCTGCCACAATAGGTTTACATCTTACGGATATTGTATGTAAGTGGAATGTGTTTGGATCTTTTTCTCAGCTTAATGTCTTTAAGGCTTATCTATGTCAATGTATATATAACTGGGTTTTCCCTTTTATTGCTAAAGAGTATTCTATTTCAATGCTACTTTTCAAAATTTTTTCTATATTTTTATTTTGAAGAGAAAAAATAAAAATGACAACAAAACAAAAATTCAAAACATGTTAGTAGGACAGTTACAATAATTAATACATTGTGTGTTATAGTCTTCATAGCAGTTATCTATAGTAAAGGACATAGACATGATATCTTGTCTAAACAATATCAGTAAAACTTTTCAATGAACTAAGAGAAACCAGTGTATAGTCTTGTGTATAAATATTCTATGTTTCTTTTTCTCTTTCTTCCTTTCCCTTTTCCCCCATCACAGGTTCTTTTCTTTTGAACAGTTTCTTCCCAACTGACAATATCTATTGTACATTTTGAATCTACTTACTACTTCAGTTTCTCACACTAGGGGGACAATACAATGTTTACACATGCAAGTTGGATTTATTTCAGTTATGAGTATAGTCTTGAGTTGCATTCATTTACCTATAAAAGTCTCCAGTTTATCCTTCTTTATGGTTGAGTAATACTCCATTATATTTTTTTTAAAACCCATCTTTTTAATTAATTACTTGGTTGATGGGCATTTGGGTTGTTTCCAAGATTTAGCTATTAAAAATTTGAACTGCTATATACATGGGTGCACATATATTGCTGTGGCAAGATGTTTTCAGTTCTGAGAAAATATCCAGAAGGGGAATAGCTGGATTGAATGGGACCTCTAATCCTAGTCCTTTGAGGAATCTCCACACTGATTTCAACAGTGTCTGCACCAGTGTACACTCACAACAACAATTTAGAAGTATTCCTTTTTCCCCACCAGCATTTGTTATTGGTCAATTTTTTGATGGTAGTCATTTTTTTTCTGGCATGAGAATGAATCTCAGTGTTGTTTTAATTTGCATTTCTTGAACGACCAATGATGTTGAACATTTTTCATATATTTATTTGCCATTTGTATTTATTCATCTGAGAAATGCATATTCACTGCAGATGTCCATCTTTGAATTTGGAAGGTTTGATTTTTTTCAATTCTTTACATGTTCTAGATAAAAGTCCTTTGTCAAGGGAAAACTGGCTATAATTTTTTCCTGTTCTGTGTGTTGCCTTTTCACTCTTTTGGTGATTTCTTTTGTTGTGCAAAAGATTTTTAATAAGATGAGATCTCATTTGTTGATTCTTTTGTTTTTAAAGATGAGGAAAGGAAACTCATAAATGTGGAGAAACCTATCAAAAAAATTCTGCTAACTAATGGCAAATGTAAAGACTGGCCTTCATCATTTCCCTCATGCATAATTTACATACTTGAAACAATACATGGCTTTACAAAACACACACACCCATCTCATACTCATGTGGTTGCATATGGGTATGTATATATGTGCTTGTCTGTCTCTCAAAAGAATGAAAGCTACTGAATTAGTTAATGCAGATATTAAAAAAGAACCACAGTTGCCCTTCTAAAACATATAGAAAAATCCAGGTACAGTAAATTCAGAAATTTATTATTAAAATTTTTAAAAATCTACTTTAATTTCATCATTTGAAACTCACCATTTAAAACTTAATCTACATGTTAGAGGTATTTATTAGAATATTTCATATCATTTCAAAAAACAATCTTATTTTGATTTGTATATAAGTGGGTATTGAGCTTGTGGCACCTCAGTCTTTTCAGAGATGGGATCTGTAAAATACCTACTTAACACAGAAACAATTCAGTCACAAAATTACAAAACAACATAGAAAAGACACCTATCAAGTTTGCTGCTTCTCAAAGACTCACCTTAAATTCCCACTGTTCACATCAACATTTTTGAATTCCAAAATACTAAACCCAAGAACTATGCCAACATGAATTAATAGCAAACATGCCATGGTGGGTTTACTTTCCCTTGTCCAGGGTTATCTGTGAGGTATACCTTGTGGGAGTCACATCACACTCAGCCAATTGTTTTTAGTTCATCAGCTGATTACAGACATCTCTCCCAGAATATTCCCATCCCTAATATTCCTGGCTCTGTTAACCAACTTTAAGTCCCAGTGAAAGATTCATCAAGACAATGATACTACAGGGGTGTGTAATGTGAAGTACTCAGGAGAAGATGAGATTATTTTAATTCCTGCTCAATCACACAGTGTATTCTATACAGTAGAGTATGGAGAGCTGCATCTACTCTGGTAACTTGTACTTTAGCTATCATATCTACAGATATACTCAGAGAAAGAACTCACCTACTTAGAATACTGACAAAAGGCAGAAAAAGTCATGCTGCTTAATAGCTAGTATATTTATGCCCAGAATTCGTATGTAAAATTCCCATATTTTGCTTGGTATATGATAGTGGAGATCAAACCTAGGACCTGTGCTTGCTAGGCAAGTGCTCTACCACTGAGTTTAATTCTGCAAAACTGTTACTGGGATATCAATATGAACCTTTCTCCTCTTATTGTATACATAATTCTAAGAAATTTGGTATAACATAATGTTAATCTAAATCAAAACCACAGTCCCTCCCATAAATGTTTCCAAACTATTGTTTTCTTTAAGTGTAAAGTGGGTATAAAAGAGATATATTTCATAATTGAGGTAGGTATGACCATAAAGATTAAACACAAAACAACATCCTAGGGTTTAAACATGTATTTTTTCACATTGCCATACTACAAGTCAACTACTTTGAGGCTAAGTCAAAGAAAGAACAATTCTTTTTAAGTCTAAAGAAAAACTGGCTGCACTGAAATTGTTGAGAGATTTTACATTGATCTCCACAGTAGTCTTTCTAGGGACTTTCCAAGGTAATTTCAATTTATGTGGCTGTCTTTTATTTCTAGCATTAATACCTCCCTAAGCAATCAAAATGTGTAACAATCTTAACCTAACTAGCACAGAGGTAAATATCCCTACCTCACCGTCTTGTACTGTGGTATAACAGACTACAACAATCAATGTCCCTCATGGTGAACTGGCCCATTAGGAAACGTTTAAGTGAATGTTCCTCCAGTGTTCTGACACAGGAGGCAAAATTTGCAGAAATGCTTAAAAAGAACAAGAGATTTTAAATAACATTTTTTTCAAAGAACTTGAAGGCATAAACAGTCAGTCAAAACTACATAGTCATTCCAACCAGAGTTAATCAAAATATTCCTGGATGACAAATAGAAAACAGGCCCACCAGCTTCCCACTTATACATAAAAATGGCTTAATATGCTCTCTTCAGCCTGGGAGTAGAGACTACCAAATAAAGTTTTCAGGAAAGTGAGTTTACCAAAACATTCATTCTTTCAGGACTTTGCTTACTTTATTAAATTGTTTTAAAATTTCTCATTGATTTGTGAGAGATCCTTACATATCAAGGACATTAGCATTTGCTTTTGAATTATAAATAAACTTTCGGCTTATTTTCTCTTTGTTTTACATAATTTTTATTATCTATAGGTCTGAAATCAGTGACTTCAGAGGTTAATTGTTATCCTAACTAATGAAACATGATAAACAAAATGTGATAGACTTTTATATCATCTTTGATTGGTATCACATGAAGAAAGCTTATTAAATCATTAATATTATATTTTTTTCTATCCTCTTGGTGGCATTAATCTAATTGCAGTATACATTTATATATTACACAAAGTAAATGAATTTACAATAAAGCATAATTTTAAAAACAAAATGCTGGGCCTGGGATTTAGCTCAGTGGCATAAGCACCTGCCTTGCAAGCATATGGTCGTGAGTTCAAGCCCTGGTACCAAAAAAAAAAAATGCTTAGCCTTTTAATCCATGTAGATAAAGGCAAAAATCTCCACACCATATCTACATAAAATAAATGCAATAAATTTTCCATGTTATGACCAATGACCATTCATATCCACTGAAAGAAGTACACATTTTGATGTTGCACTTAGAAGGAAATGGGAAGTGATACAGAATATCTACAATATGCCCTCCACAATCTGTGCTGAGTACTCTAGGAATCTCATTCACTCCATAGGAAAGTGAGATTCAGAAATAACAACTAACCCCTAAAGTCATATATCTGAGAAAAGAAGAGCCATTAGTCAGAAGCTAGTTCCTTCTGACTTTAAAGTACACTTTCTTTCTATTCAAAGTTTCAGGAAATCTTACATGTGGCTAAGGGATGCCTGATTACATTTAGTTGTCAGTGTTACCTTTTCCAAATGCTGTCATCCATTTGAAGCACTGAATGGCAACTATAATTATCATCATGTGTTTTAGCACAGAAACTGAGCAAAACTGATCCTGTATTCCTGGGTAAGGTATAGTCCAGAAGGTGTATTATCATCATTTGTAACTCAGTTTTCTAAATTTCTAAGAGTTTAGTAAAGATGTGAATATGAAGCCCAAAAAGGTGAGTGGTTTCAACCTTCTAGGTACACCTTACAGGTTCCATCCACTCATCCAGAATGATTAAATACTGAGAAACAAAGTGTTTTGTAAGATAAATAATACAATGAAAGCATAAAGTTAATTTTGTCCATTGCTTTCAACTATAGGCAAACAAATATTTATATAAATTTTTCTGTTATAGCCATAGTGCCACAAAAAGCTTATGTGCACTTTAGTGCCCCAAAATGCACAGGAGAAATCCCAGTTGAGTTCCACAATCACCAGGTAAGAGGAAGTCACAGCAGGCACAATTACAGAAATGACCGAAATCATACACCTTACCTGTATCCCAATCAGGGTGATGAGCAAGGGTTATAACCCAGATCCTTTAAAAAAGTTTTTTTTTTATTAGTACATGTTTGCAACACATAATAGTTACTACATTTGATTTGGGGAACTGGTACATGTATATAGCATGTATTGTTCTTTTATATTCATTTACTCTCATCTCTACCACCCTCTTCAACAGAAGCTACACAAACACATGGAGATTTAATTATACACTCCTAAATAATCAATAAGTCAAATAAAAAAATCAAGAAAGATAGTGAAAAATTCCTCGAATCAAGTGAGGATAGCAATACAACATACCACAACCTGTACGGCATGACACTAACAGTTCTAAGAGGAAAGTTTATAGCTGTAAGTGCACTAGAAAAATGGGGCAATCCTAAATAACTGGCTCAATGATCTATCTCAAAGTCCTAGAAAAACAATAACAATTCAAACCTGAAACTGGTAGGAAAAAGAAATTATAAGATCAGACTAAAATTCAATGAAATTGAGACTTTAAAAATATATATGAAAGATTATCGTGTCAAAAAATTGTTTTTTGGAGAATAAATAAGATTGGTAAAACTTTCAAAAAGTCATAGAGAAAATAGACACATGAATATAATTAAAAAGGAAAAAGGCAAAATCATAACAGACACCACTAAAATCCATAGGATTATTAGAAACTATTTTGAAAACTTATCCTTCAATACATTGAAGCATCTGGAAGAAATGGGTAAATTTCTAGACATACATGTCCCACCAACATTGAAGCCAGAAGATATGAATGCTCTAAGTAGGCAAATAATAAGCAATGAAATTGATGCAGTAATAAAAACTCTACAAAGAAAAGCCCAGAAACGATGGATTCAGCACTAAATTTTACCAGAATTTTAGAGAACAAATGTCAGCAATCTTCAAACTTCTCCATGTAATTGAAAGGAAGGGATGCTTCCAAACTCATTCCTGAAGCCAGAATTATTCTGTTATAAAAATTGATAAGAAATCAATAACAATAACAATAAAAGGAAAATGACAGGCCAATATCTGTGATGAACACAGATGCAAAAATTCTCAATAAGATATTTGCAAGGAGATTCAGAATTTATTTAAATGATCATTCACTATGATAAAGTGAGCTTCACGCTAGAGATGTAAGGATGGTTCAGCATATGTAAATCAATAAATATAATACACCAAATAAATAGTATAAAAATCACATGATTATCTCAATATATGCAAAGAAATCCTTTGACAAAATCCAACCTCCATGACAAAAAATCCTGATAAAATAGGTGCAGAAGGATTTTACTTCAAACTGATAAAAGCCATACAGAGATGTGACAAACTCACAGCCAACATCATAGTAAATAGGAAAAATGAAAGCATTCCCTCCAAAATAATGAATAAAACAAGACAGTACATTCAATAGTACTCAATACACTAGCAAGAGCAATCGGGCAAGAAAAAGAAATAAAAGAGATATAAACAGAAAGGGAAGAAAATAAATTATCCTTAGTGGCATAGGATAAGATCTTATATGTAGAAGAGTTTTTAAAATCTTCATCATTTGTAACTTGTAGAACTGATAAATTCAGTCAAGTGGCAGATACAAAATCAAAAATCATTCCTATACAACAAAAGTGAACTCACCAAAAAAAAAATCAGGAAAACAAATCTATTCATAATCCCTTTTTAAAAAGTAAGGAAGTAAAAGACCTCTATCATGAAAATCACAAAATTGTGAAAAAGATTGAAAGGCATGTAAGAAAGTGGAAAAACATCCCCTAATACTGGACAGGCAGAGTTTATGTCATTAACATGGCCATACTACCAAACACAATCTATAGATTTAACAAAATACCTATTAACATACCAACAACATGCTTGACTACACTAGAAAAAGACCCTAAACTATACCTAGAAGAAGAGACCCAGAATAGCCAAAGTAATCCTAAGCAAAAAAGAAGAAAGCAGGAGGCATCAAAATTCTGGATTTCAAAATTCTTAACTCCAGAAAATGGTGCTGGGAAAACTGGTTATCTACCTACAGAAGATATCTCTCACCCTGTGCTAAACTTAAATTAAAATGTAGCAAACATTTACATATAAAAAACAGAAACACTGAAACTGTTCCATTGGAAGATAATTTAGGGTAAACACTGAAGGTCACAAGCACAGGCAAAAACTCCCTGATAGAAGTACCCAGATTCTTGCATTTAACTCAGTTTCTCTTACCCTCCAGCAGGCTTTTATTTATTTTTTGTTTGGGGGTTACTTTTTAATCTAATGAAAATAGTTTTTAAATAAGTTAATTAACATCAGGTTTTAGACTTGCTTTAGATATTGTAAGCTGTGACCCAAGAAATACTTGAGAAGCTGAAGGGACAAATCTCTGCTATTAAAGACTGGAAGAAGAGAACATGGACCAGAAAGCTTGCTGGATTCGATTCTAAACCAGTTTTTAAAACTTAAAGGAATTACACCACTTTATAATCTTCTTGGAAAAATGTCAAGTCCACAATGTTAAGTCCATCTACTATGTGCAGGGAATTCTGAATTGTACTAACGAAATATAGATGAAAATGCAATGGCTACAGAGACCCGGACTCATGGAGATGGCTCCAAGGTTGTGGGATTCAGGGAATTCTTTTGGCATATCTCTATTTCCAAGTTTGTATGTAATTTTCATGCACTTTTTGAGAATAAGAAATAAAAAATAATAAGATATATGGGAAATGGATATAGTAAATGTGTTGGTTTTAGTATATAAGCCTGTCATGCTAGGTTGGCACTTACGCTGCTGAGCTAAATCCCCAGCCTCAGGCCTATCATACTGAAAAAGTATGATACAACAAGTGCTATGTGCTAGGTGTAGATGCTTAGAAAAATAATCTTACTTACTTTTCTCCACAACTTCAGAAACAAAATATAATCATGTTTATATTACTGATTTGGAAACTGACTGTTAGTGAGGTTATATAAACTACCCATGGTCACAGCAGTAAGGTTTCAATCCTACCTAGTTTTCTTTTCATGTTGCTGTGATAATTTTCTTTTTAATCCTGCAAACAATAGGCCTGTTCCTTGCTGAAGCTACCAGTCTGATTTCTCACAGAAATGGAAAGGAATATGATTATCTTGATAATTCCATAATTAATTGTATTTGGAGCCTAACCACAGCAAATATAATCTCTGTAATATTATCTTTAGTCCCAGGACACTACTGCATTAAATCCACTAATCAATCAGTTAATGTGCTTCCTGTACAAGTTTTCCCATTGGATTAATGGAAAACAACTCTAAACCACTTGTTTTAAACTAATGTAGTTTAAATAATTTTCCCATGTTCCACAGATGATTGACTACATGCCTACTGCTACTCATAAATATTAGTTTGTAAATTTCAGCTCAGAAGGAAAACAAAGAAAATAGAAATGTATCAAACTGAACCCAGAGAATTATACTCTGTGGAAGAAAAATCATAGAATGGTAGTAAATTAGATTTTTAAGAGGAAAAAAATATTTTTATTCCAAAAAAAGTTAGCATTTAGGCAGGAAGTTTCATTATGGAAGATTATAATATTTAAGATATTAGATTCCAATATATTCATATAAAAATAAGTTCTAATCATCAGGAAAATGCTTATGCTTGGAAAGGTTTCATGTTTAGAACTAGAGACAGGAGGGTCATCTGGGGCACCAATGAAGTTTCCTGGATCTAAGTAGTAGTTACATGATGGCATAGAGTTTATATATTTTCTGTTTGCATAGTATAGTTCAATAAAAAATTCAAAGCAATGACTTTTGACAGTGAAGACTAAAAACACAACACATGTTGTCTTAGTCACTTTTCTCCTTACTGAGAAAAATACCCAATGCCCAAAGCTGAAGGGGGAACAATTTATTTAGCTTACAGTTTGTAGAAGTTTCAGCCCATAATCAGTTGGCTTCAAGACCGGGTGGCACATGGGAGAGGGGCAACCATTCATGGTAGCAGAAGACAGAAAAAGCAAA
Source organism: Dolichotis patagonum (assembly GCA_004027295.1). NCBI lineage: Eukaryota > Metazoa > Chordata > Mammalia > Rodentia > Caviidae > Dolichotis > Dolichotis patagonum. The sequence continues at coordinate 20,319 of PVJX010005991.1, read as the reverse complement.
AATTGAATTTAACAGAGTCTTTCTGCCTCTTATAAAAGAGGCAGGCTGCTGGGATTAGAGCAGTGCCAATCCCGTGAGGACACTGATCACACACTCTTAATCCCAGCATCACACACTCTATATTAACCTACCTCTGAAAAGTTCCCCAGTCCAATGACATGAGACTTTGGGGAACATCTAGAACAAATCATAACACATGTCTTTTAAATAGAGATCTTTGTATCTTCATTTCATGATTTTTTAAGAGAGAGAGAGAGAGGAAGGCAGAGAGAGAGAGAGAATGCCTTCAATGCAGTGGATATGTATTCTTGCATAACAGAAAGACAAAGAAAATATTTTAAAATCATTTCTCAAAGCAAAAATGAAGAGAAATTCCTCTTAGTTCTAGTATTTCAAAAACATTTGACTTGAGTTAAGGAGTGAGCTGAAGTCCTTATATACATCAGCCCTTTAAAGTAGTCCCCTTTCTCCTGCATATGAATATAGATAGATATAGATAGATAGATAGATAGATAGACAGACAGACAGATAGATAGATAGATACACTTACATACTCCAACCCAGACTTGAAAATCCATGTTTATCATTTTTAAACATGACTCGTGCACTGAAATTTCTAAAGGTTAACTATGGAGTAATAGTCATAAGCATCATAGTTGACACACAAAAAATGATTTTGTAAGGTTATTGTTGATCCGTGAAATCATTATTTTTAAACTTGACTATTTTCACTCCAAATTCTATTTAAAGCCTATTAGAAAATAATGAGAACTAGCACATTTAACAGAATGTAGTAGTTCTCAATTTTTAGAACTCATAAGGATCATCTGGAATACTTGTTGAAATAATGCACTTTCAAACTTTACAATAGAGATACTTATTCAGTATATTTGCAGGGATGGCCCCAGAAATGTATGTTTTCACAAGCATGCTAGGTAATGATAAAACAAACTGTCAGCAGGCCACACCTTGACAAATACTGAATAAGTATTTTGTTAGACTATCAGACATGAACAAGTTCCAGCCAAATCCTGCATAGATTTCAAAGAAATCACAACCAAAGCAGTGCACATAGATGTGAAGAACCAGATGGTTTTCATCCTGGGCCCTACCAATGACCCACACTGGACCAGTATAAAACCAGGGGAAAAGCATCACAGGGCAGGTGAGTCCACCGTGTTCCTTTAGTGAGTCTTTACGTGATGTACCCTGGCTGAAGTTTCATACAACATAAACTTTGTACTAGTCCTTTCACAAATTTTGGCTTATGGAACACAAAGGTTTATGTGAGGGATACAATTTAGTAAACTTTTATGATACTCTGACCCATGATTAACAAAGTCCTAACAAAGGCTTTGGCTGACTAGTAGGCAAACTCTCAAACTGGAGACATACCTCATCGATGGGGGTTGTGGTTCAACCTGTCACAACAAGTGCACACACCTTCCATCTGGGCTATCGCATGCTTTAAGTTACAGGGTGGCTTACTAATTTTTCTGAAACTCAGAGGCTCATCATGCCAGATGCAGCTACACTATTTATCCTCTTTCTTAAGCAATCTTCCTCTGCATTATCATCTTGATCACTAACGTGCTTTCATTGACTGGAGCCAAAGAAAATTCAAATACAACCCAGAAACAACAGAAGTGTGTCATCTTGGGATGGTCATGAAGTCTGTCTGACGTAGGCACCTGCTTCTCATGATAAATAATGCCAGATGTTACGGGAGAGATACAAGCCTCTGTTACACATCTGCTCTGCACAGTTGTGCAATTATATATCACAAGGGAGTTTTCTTTTTCAGACAGTGGGTGGGCCATCAGTTGCAGCTTAATATTTTAAGACATCAGTCTTTGAATGCATTACCTCCAAATCCTTTTTTGTACTCTCTCATAAAACACACACATGCAGGGGGAATAAAGAATATTTGTTCACCAAACTCCCTCATCAACAGTGGCCCAAAGCAATTATACTTGTAGACAACATTTTCTGCTTTCCATTAAAGAGATGACTGGACATTTGCTATAAGACAATGTTTGCTGATTGCAGTAGGCAATGAGTAAAACTCACATTTGCAAATAGCTTCAAAATGAATAATCACAACATGGGTGATGCTGAACGTAGGTACAATTAAGCCCCCTGAACACTGGGTAGCTAACTGAAAATATTTTAGGTAAAACCACCAAAGCATGGTGACAATTGCAAGATTTACAAATGCTTAAATTATATACTTTTGCAAAAAATCAGGGCCGGGGATTTAGCTCAGCGGCATAAGCACCTGCCTTGCAAGAGTGAGGTCATGAGTTCGATCTCCGGTACCGATTAAAAAAAAAATCAGTAAGAATCAAAATTGTAGTCAAACAATATTTATATAGCTTTTCCTCTATGTCATTCACTGATGTTTAAGTACTGGCGAAATAACCAAGAGTCTTATTTGTATACAGTCTAGGAGTGGGAATGGACAATTGGTAGAAAAATAAATGAGCAACTTAAGATAAATTATATGAAGAAAACAGCATGATTGTGCAGAGAAAAATTGGAGATACTGTGGAAAGATAAGACGTATTTGCTTTTACACATGACATTTAAATTAAGACAAAATTTTAAGAAAACTAAGAACTTGCCAAAAGAGAATGTTCTGCACAGAGGAAAAGATGAAGACAAGTCTTGTAGGTAGAACCAAGTTTGGTATGTTTTAGAAACTGAAAGGAAATCAGTATGCCTAGAAGTAGGCAAAAAATCAGATCTTGTTGGACGCTTTTGGTTACTGTAAAAAGTTTAGCTTTTAGTATAAATGAGATGGAAAGCCAAAGATATAATTGTTTGTGCATTTTTAAAATATCACACAGGAGACAACAGACAGACTGCAATGGTGAAAGTAGGTTGTGGAAGAGACCAGTTAGAACACTGATTCTCCATCTTTGAAGTGTACATAAGTATGTAGAGGATCTTGTTAAAAGGCAGGCTAGGTTTCATTCACTAGGTCCACAATGGGACCCATGATCCTGAATTTCTCACAACTTCTCAAGATGGATCATACTGAATATCAAAGCATAAAAATACACTAACGGAGTCCGAACTCTATTTTTTTTTTAATCTTCTGAGATATTGGTTTGAACAGCCATGGTGGATGTGGTTATGGCAAGAATTTGAAAGATTTGGGATATATTTCACAGCTGGTTCTAACAAGTTCTATACAGCATACCTCTTAAAATCATAGCATTATGGGTAGTAATACTTCTGCAACCAAAATTTGGGAATCCTGGAAGCTCTTTTCTCAGAACCAGAGCAGATGCAGGCAACAGCTGAGAAAGGGAAAGTTAGCAGTAGGAACTTTCTAAGGCTATGACTGAACTTATCCTAGGGACCACGGGAAACATCAAGGTGCTAGTGGATGGGTTAAAATATTGCCCAGGACCGGTCCCATCTGTCTGACAGCAGGGAATTACCAGCAGTTGTTTGTGAGATCAGAAGACTCACCAAAGTCACACAGGAATCTTGAACCTCAAAGTCTGAAGCTTCTTAGTTCTGTCACATTTAAACTGTCTATCTTTGGGGGAAAAAATCTCATATGTCTGTTTCTTCATTTAATAGAATGTGATATAATGAGAGCATGCATATGAAAATGTTTAGCATAGTAACTATCTTAAGATGTTATTAATAAATACCAGTCAAGTCATACATATGCCTTAATATGGGGGCAGTCTGCTTCTTCTGACATTGTAAAAAGAAAATCATCTGTTAGTTGTAGAAGGGAGTGATTCACATCCTGGACTATGTCCCTATGTATCTTATATTATTTCTGTTTCTGGAAAAGACGTTTTCTCAGAACATCAGAAACATTGGGCTAATCAAAAATATCACTTTTAAATTAAACAATGGCAAAGCCTACCCCACTGCTGAAGGCTGAAGGCCACCACTGACAGGCTAGGGGAAGCGGCCTGCCACACCCAGTATTCATGTGGCTGAACATCGTGTTGTCTCCCTAGCATAAAAACCTGAAGAAATTAGTGGGATCCAAAATGTACAATAGATATTATGAAAGTGAAAGGGAAGGAAACATCCAAAAAGGGAAGGTGGTAGCCATTGTTAATTTCCCATTATCTTGTTTTGAAGTCACGTATTGTTCTCATTGTTCTGTTTTGCTTGGTTTTATTCTGTTTTGTTTTGTTTGATTTTATTGTGTCTGATGGTATGGACAGCTATTTTGAAGATATTAAGATGTATCATGGCAGCCACTGTTGATTTCCTATTATCTTATTTTGAAGCCCTATATCACTTTCATTGCTTTGTTTTGATTGACTTTATGTCTGATGGTATAGGCAGCTACATTGAAGATAACAAGAGGCATTATGGTAACTATTGTTGATTTCATATTTTCTTGTTTTGAAGTCCTGTATCACATTCGCTGTTTTGTTTTGATTGACTCTATTCTAATTTTTTTGTTTTATTCTCTTTAAAATTAAAAAAAATCAACAATGGTCTATACTGTCACAAATAGTACAAGGTAATTTCTCATTAACTATAACACATACAAGTGGATCAAAATAGGACCTAAAAAGCTTATCCAGTCACTTCATCATACCTGAAAGGTTCTCTAAAGGTAACAGACACATACATTCTTGAAACTCAGGAAGAGACTGACTGACCTGAAATAGGCTGCTTTATGGTCTCACCACCATGACCATCAAATTTTTTTCTTGAATGTTTGACAGTCTTGTGCTGTTTGTCTGTATGTTACATTCCCTGTACTAAGAAATATGCTATCTGGCTTTATCACTCCTTATTCAATTTAAAATCATTTCTATTTTCCATATTTGCAGAGGGAATAGAAAACAGCTGGTCCCCAGACTTTATAATTCAAGGCTGCTGTGAAGTTAGGCTTACTTCTGCTAAGCTTCTTTCATAATTATCCACAAATACTTGCATGCCACCAAAGTTACCCAAAACTTGATTTCTAAGTGACAGAGTATGAACTGTACAAATGAGCCTTATTCATTCATAGTGATGGTGGTCTTCCCTGTCACATAAAGGAAAATGTTAGCCTTCTGAAATTATTAATTCATAACAATGAGCTATCTTACTGTATAATTTTACAAATTTCAACCTTTTTAGCCTACTGGAACAGGGAAGGATTTACAGAGTATCTCTTATTCAGGTCCACCAGTTAGTTCTCCAATGAACTGTGTGCCTTAACTCACCCACCAAGACTCTTCTCCCAAAATGCCTCTATCCCAGTCAAGTTAAACATAGTCTCTCTCCCCACTGTCTATCTCTCTTTTCTAGAGTAATTTACAAATTCCAGTGTAAAGTCTCCAAAACTTCTCCTGGAAATCTTCCTTGGTAGAAAAGAAGTAATAAATCTGGTCATTATTTTGCTGGCTTACTTCAGCAAAATTTAGACCACATCCAAAATGTTATATGCAATCCCAGCCCTTTATAAGAACTTCTCACAAAATCTAAGTCTGTTTCTCAATTACACAGGTTCCCTCAAACCTGATTCCCTGGACATTTCCTGTACCTCCAAAGAAGCGCATTCTCTTCTGCCCACATCCAGGTCAGATATCAAGAAATTGAATATTACAACACATAAATTATCCAAATCTTACAAACCAGCCCATCCTTTCATTTCAGCTCATAATAAATGATGACATGAATTTAGGTTTCAGAGATGAATGTTCTTTCAAAGGCCCAGGCAGTTAGATATTTCTCTCTCAACCATTCTTCTGCGATAGCTGCATGGCCTTTTTGTTTAGAGTCCCAAACCATTTAAATCTACCCAAAATGCAAATCTGATTATGACACTTGGGACAATGGAAAAACTGAAGGAATTTAACACCTTAAGCCCACTGATCTTGTGCGATTCCCTCGCCAAGCTGTAAGACCTTTAAGGCAAAGAACAAATCATATTCATCCCATTAATCTTATTTTCTAACCTCAGGCATGGGATGTAATAGATACTTCACACGTACTTGTTTAATGAGTAAACGGAAGTTTTTCAGAATCACAGATTCCAAAAGTGGTCATCAACAAAGTAGGGAAAACAGAGTCTTTGACAAAGACACCAAATTATAGACTTTCTGCCACACCCTCTTCTTTTTCCCCTGTTTATATCACATCTGGCTTCATCCAGAGTTTTGAGACAACTCTCATATCCTAAACGCTATTCAGGGAAACCATGTTACTCCAACACATTACCATCAAGCCAAAGCAAAGCTGTGCTCTAGGTTTTAAGTAGAGTGGAATGAATGTTGTCTGAATATAGCTTCACTAAAATTCATTTGAGTACATGTCTTCCAGTAATAATATCTGAACTCCAACATTTGTCTTCCTGTCCCATTTTACACACACACACACACACACACACACACACAATTTTTGACACTGCAAATCTTACTAAGATTTAGTAAAACTTAAGACTTACTGGCCCTTAACTGCAGCTCTTCCTCAGCTCCCCTTAACTGGATCATAATCATAGTCATTACTGCTATAATGACAGTAATAATGTTTTCTGCTTCTTCAGCACTTCCAGATGATCTCAAAGCATGACCGCATTGGGACTGTAAAAATGGAAGAACATTCATCTCTTCCAGAGATGGTGTTTATAATAAGAGCAGAAGCTCATAGACTTGTCTGCCTCTCACAAATCAAAATTATGAGACTTGCACAGGTTTGTTTCTTTTATTTAGCTAGGAATAGGTGCTTTTCTTAACATAGGTCAAAACAAATCTCCAGAGGGGGCCACCAAAGAGAAAAGACTTACTTCTTATCCAACAGTCACTAACTTTATCAAATATAGTTTATATTGTCAAAGGGGAGGAAAGTTTTAATGCTCCTGAATCTGTAAACCTTCAAATTGTGGCAACAAGTTGAATACTTCCCTCATCTAGGGTTGGTCTCGGGCTCAAGCCAAGCTTTTGTGTGACTCAAATGCATTCCCTCTTGTGTGACAATTTCACAACAGCCCAATATATGCCTGAAAGTACTACATGGCCATTATGATGATTATTTTTCCCATGGTTCTAGAGAATCATTTAGAGAACTGACAAATAAAAGGAATCCAACTCATTCTTCATGGGCACAGACTCACCCTTGAGAAGGCTTCTAAGTCATGAGTGACTGAAGCATTTCTGCTCCAGTCTAAAATAGAAATTTCTCGCATACACATTATCAGATATATTCAATGTCCACCAGGTACTTTGTGATCTGCCAGAATAGGGCAAGGAACTGAGAACAACAACATATAGAAAGGTGCTCGTAACTCTTGTGGGCTCATGTTACTTGGAAGTTAGAGCTCCTAAGAATGGACAATTTGTTTCCTTGCTTTTGCATTTTGATGACCCTCAAGAATTTTAGTCTCTATGTGTCAGCAAAAAGATGGATTTAAGATATAAATCTGGTTACATTACCTTGAAAACCCTTAGGAGATCTCACTACACTCAAAATGATACTTATAGTCCAACCACAATCTGCACTGGGCTCAGACTACCTGTTTCTCCAATCTCACTGTCTCCACTGTGATCCTTCTTAGACAGTACACTGACTTGATTTCCTTTTAGGTTTCTAAGATACCAACTTTGATTCCACATCATCTGTACCTGCTGCTCTACCTTGCCATGCCCTCTCCATGTCCTCACATCCTCGTTTCATTCAGTAATCCCTGCCATAGTCACTGACTCAGAAATGCCTTCCTTAGTGTCTCCTCTGGAATATCCTCTCCAATCCATGACAGCTCACCTTTATCTCTTTATCCTCATTTACATTTCTTCACTGTACTCATCCACATTGATGTTATAACATTTATTTACCTGGTTAATTGATCACCATTGATCTTCTGCACCTAAATGCAAGCTCTCTCTGTACGGGCAACAATTTGGTTGTATTCATCACTGGAACACAAACATATGAAAAAATACTCAGCAAACAGAGTCTGGTTAACAAATATTTGTTGATAAATAGTGGAGAGTCTTTCTACAAACACTCTTCACCTAACAGTGTCATAGGGGCTCTTATATGCTCCCATGGTTATGGATTCTTTAAAAATTTGAAGATGGAAAAAACTAAGGAAATGAGTTCTTGCCTGTTAAATTCAGACATTCTGCTCATAACTCTGGTTCTTTCTCCTTTATATGTTTTCATTATAGTTGCATTTTTATTTCTGGAGACTGGCTGTCCAGTCATGAGGATGGCTCCTTCACCGATGTGGATTGTCCCACTGGCCTAAAGAGATCTAGAAACGGTACCTCTTTCTCTCTACCTCAGTTCCTTCTATTTCCTTGAGAAGGCTTAAATGGGATGCCTTCACATATCACAAGAAAGTTTTTTCATAAGAGTGGTAACAGGAACTGGACTGTTTTCATACAGTTTCATGTCATTCTCATTGTCATGGTCACTTTCTTCTTTACAGAGACACAATACCCTGAAGCAACAATTTAAAGGTGTATGTCCTTAGTCCATGGTAAGCTGGCTCCAGTGCACAAATGGCATAGTGAAAGGGCCATCCACAGAGGAAACTATCATATGGTTAACAGGCAGTACAGAAGGGAGGAACCAGGGAGAGAGATATACTCTACTAGATAGCACTGTGAGTGACCCTCCTCTCTGAGCAGGCCCCACCTCCTGACATCATGCCCGCTATGAACCCATCAGTGGACCAATATGTTAGGCAGGTAGTTAGACATAAGCAGGCCTGAGGGACAAAGGGAAAATACATCCAAAATAGCATACTTTGCCAGGTAAGTAAAGAAACAAGGACTTCAGAATAGAATATATCTATAATCATTTGTTGGGTTTAGGGCAAAATGATATATCATGAAGGTAATACCTCACTTCCTTCTGATACCTGGCCACCTAGCCATCTAGTTCCAAGATGAAATGCATAGTAACAGTTGCATAGGCTACAGACCAATGACATCAGAAACAGATTTTCTTTAAGACTTTCATGTCCTGGACTGGGACCTGGTTTAAATTAATAACTTACCTTTCCCACATTTCTTTCTTAGTCTCCTATGAAGTGTCAGGACACAAGCAAAATATAGCCACATTTTCTATCAGAACTTAATATACATGATCTTGAGTTCAGCTGCCAATAGAGACCTTATATGATAAAAGCCCCTGAGAAAACACAGACCATCTAAAAAGGACAGGAAAACATTTTGCAGTTCCAAAGCAACTCCTAAGTATAATGTCAGTAAGAACCATAGTCACTATAGGTCTCTAAACCCAGGAGTAACTTCTGTGTGCATAAAAAAAGATACCCAAACTCTCACTTGGTACTGATGCATGATGGCACTGTCTACCTTCTCACCTGGAACTATTAGCTCTCTCTACATCAATTTTACAACAGATTCTACTTACATTTCTACATGACTGTCTACATTTCTTGATTGAACTCTTTAATCATGGCACAAAGAATAGAGGCCTAGGGTAGAAAGGGGCCTGTTCTTCACTGCGTCAGGACCAGCCTCCCAGTGACACATTTTTGGTTGTGTGACTGGTACTGTTGATTCACAGAGTGGTACAAGTAGATCTTGCATAATCCCACTCACTCTCACTCAAATTAAGCCTACGAGCCTTAATTTGCATTGTGTTTGTAATATTCTGCAATGGTCCATGGCCTTGGAATTATTCCAATATACACAACACTATAAAAGTCAGGCAACGTATTTTTTTACACTCACTATGACATTTCAGACTGCCGTGTTCATGAAGCTTGTCTCCTGTTTTTCCCAAGTTTATTTGGCATTATCTACTGACATCTATTCCTGGGCTTTTGTGTTTCTGTTTTCTCTTCTGCCACTTTTAAGAGAAACACCACTTTTGGGAAAATGAGAGAAAAAGAAAACTAAAATTAAATATGAACAAGAAGTCCAAAAGCATGTGAAGGTTTACTCTGCATTGCAGGTTGACATATGTTATTTACTGACTCTTTACCCGAGGTCAGTAACTGAAATAATAAATATCATGTCTACTAGCAAATGGGCCACTGGAAGACAGACTGCTCTAATTCAGGTCAACCCTCTAGGTCACCTTGCCCTAAAGGTGGTGAAATGGGTCACTGGCAGACTTGTTATCCTGAAGGAACTCCAGTCCAGTGGTCAAGTTGTTGTCTTTGGAATTAGGAGGCCTGAACCTCCAGTCAGCTGCTAGCCAAATCATCACTATCAGCAAGATAGAGCCTCTGGCATTGGCTATCACAACTAAAACCATAAGTTATCTCCTTGATGTTAATGGGACTCCAGTGATTAAAAACTCCCATATTGCTAATGAAATGATCTTCTCATTACCTGTGCCTTTTTTGGTCATGCCTGAAAGCCTTGTCCCTTTACTTATTAACAAAGATGGGAAATCAAATTATGTTTGGCTCCCAGTTATGATAAGGTGACAATATCTTTATCCTTACTGATCTTCCTGTTAAATGCCAGGTGTGGGCCAGTAGCATGCCTCGGAGGGCTACTATGTCTATCCCAATAGTGATTAAGCTTAGGCATTCTCATGCCTTCTCACATGTAAGTAGTATTGCTTTCAGCCAGAAGCCTAAACAGGGCTACAGTATTTAATAAAAAGTTTCTTCGCTGGCCCTGAATCAAGGCCAGCAGATTGCTATCGCTGCTGGTTTCAAACAGGAGCCTAAAGAGAATTCTTTCTGTGGTCTGTTGGCCATTTCAGAACTTTGGAAATGTAATGGTCAATTCATCAGAAAGAAATAGCGGCTGTGAGTGTGGCAGGCTTTGGCGGCCCGCAAGAGGGAGACCCTGGCATCTCAGGACCTGCACCATGCAGCAACCTGGGGTGCCAGGAAAACAAGGAACTCCTCCCCTCTCTGATGAGCGGCTGTGAGCCTACCAGTGCGAGGGCTGAGAATCAAACATCTCATGTCATCCCATCCCCTATCCCGTACTCACCCCTCCACTTAGCAAATGGGAGCCAGTGAACTGGGCATCTTGTGAAAGATTGGCTATGTTGTTTTGTATGAACTTTCCATATACAAAGATATGGACAACCATTTGGAAGAAAACAAGAGACAATATGATAGATAGTGAAGACCTCTGGTTGTCTAGCTTTGAGATTTATGCTTTCTTATGTCCTGTTTTGTTCTGTTTTGTTGTGTTAAATTTCACCTCCTTTATAAAAAAAAAGTTTCTTCAATATGGATATTTATGTCTTATCAGTCACCTTGTAATAGCCTAATCTTAGAAGCCAATGGTATTTACCATTTCGTGCAAGATCTCCATGCTATAAATGAGGTAGTTATCCATATATCCTGTAGGTCCTAACTCCTACACTCTTCTGAGGCATATTCCTCCAAACACCCAACAGCTTATAGTCCTAGACCTTAAAAATGCCTTATTTGGTACCCAGAGCATCTGAGTCTCATTCCTTTCTGCCATTGCATGAACGGATGGTCTGGGTGGGAGCCAGCAGCTTACTTGAACTGTCCTCCTTCAGTGATTTAGGGATAGTCCCATGATTTTGGACAGACTTTAGCTAAGGAAGGAGAAATCTAACCTTAATGAATGGGGCCATCATACAATATGTAGATCATCTTCTTATCTGTTCCCCTTCAATAACAGAGGTACAAGATTGTTTGGTTCAGGCTTTAAATTTCTTGGATGGTAGGGAATGTTGAGTCTCAAAGTCTAAAGTCCAGTTACCATCACAAATAATCTATGTAGGATTTGTTCAAACCCTAAGGCACAAGATTTCTCAGAAAATCATATACAAGGTATATAAGCCCTTCTAGTTCTTAGCACCTGAGAACAACTTCATTCTTTCCTGGGCTTAACTGCTTGCTATCAACTGGTTGTAGCCTAATGGCTAAACCTCTCTATGAGTCCCTAAAAGGAAATAGTGATCAAATGTCCCCTTCTTGACAATAGAATAACAAAATGCTTATGATAATTTAAAATTCTCTCTCCTCAAAGACCCTGCTTTGAGACAGCCACAATCTTACAAACTGTTTATAAGAAGGGAGTAATTACATCAAGTTGTGGCTCCAGGGCCTCTTACCTGGGCCATAGAGCCCATTTAAAAACTTTCAGGATATTTATCAAAGTAGCTAAATGCAGCAGCCAAGGATGACCAAGATGTATCAAGGTAATGACCACTTCTCTTCTTTTAGTAGAAGGATTATTTTGGTGTCTCTACTATCTAAACATCTCATCAAGTGATCTGTTAGATTTTAAAGGGTATCATTTCAGTTCAGCTACTTTGTTCCTACTCCTGAGCTCGGTTTTTCTGACCAGGAGGGAAATAACATTGTTTGCCCACGATTGTCTTGATAGTGTTAATCTAACTTGTGCTGGCCAATCAGATCTATAAGACCAGCCTCTTGATAACTCAGATGTAATCTTGTTTACTGATGGTCGTACCTATGTGAGACATGGCAAAAGACAAGCTGGTTATGCTACTGTTTCTCTTAAAGACACTGCTGTGACCCAATCTTTTTCTACAGGAAATCAGTAGAGCAGGTCAAATTGCTTGCTTTGACTCATGCCGTAAAGGTCAGTAAGAACAAATGAGCCACAGTATAGACTGATTCCAAATATGTTTCCCAGTGCTAAATGCTCACGCTGCTGTTTGGAAAAAAAAGAACAAAGGAGAAAGTTTAGATAGTAAATAGCAAAGAGAAACTATAATGAAAGCTAGAGATATGAAATTATTTTTAATAAAAAAATAGAGTGAAAAGAAAAACAAGAATATTTTAACTAACAAAAGATCTTGTATGTCGAAATATTTTTCTACCAAAACGGAAAAAAGATGAGGACAAAGTCAGAGAGCTAGTTGAAACGACAGAAAGTATGAGTTAAGTTACAGAAAGTTCATGAGGAATAAAGTTTATATTTAAAAACATGTGTTATGACTGTTCCATGTTTACTCTGCTCTTGGTTCTGCTCCTGACGGGCTGCTCCTTTCAAGCCTCTTCATTGCCCATATGAGGCTACAGAGTATAACACTGTCTCTCCATCTTTAGTCGCTTCCCCTCCAACACAGGACCAGATAAGACCAGCAAGCAGAACAGCATTCTTGCAAGTAGGGACAATCCAGACTTTATAAGCACACCTGTGAGCCTATAGAGCTCAAACAAGATCCTCAAGTCCAGAAGAAGGAACCCACATACAAGATAAATAATGCAGCTATGGTATTGTGTAGAGGGCCTACCATGTTGTTTTAGCCAACACTTTCCTAGGAAACATACCCTTTGTGCTTGCTGGTTCTAACTTTACCCCTTGTATACTCACAGGCCTTTCTATACATCTGGAATATTAGTTCTCATTAAAGTCTATAGGAAGAGCTCATGAGTTCAACAACTAACTCTTCCTCAAAAGGACCCTTTATTAGTATTTCTCTCTACCAAAGCTACCAAAGTTTTAGGAACTGACAGCTGGATTCCTTATTCCCAGATCAAACCTTGGGAAACGGAAGCACCTCCAGGGACTTCACCATGCTGAAAAAGTCAACAACTAGGAGACTTAAAATACACAGCTCAGTTCAGGCCTCTCTCTCCCTGTTATAGCTTCCAACAGAGAGCTGCATGTACCTTGAGCATTCTTTTCCTACTCAGAACTTTCATTATAATTATCCCACTGTTCATTTGTGCTTACCTGGGGGTACCTATAAGAAACCTTATAAATCTAGTTATAGAGAGCTCCATTGTCATCCTCCTTGTTTAATTATTTCTAATGGGCTGGGGGTTGTTGCTATTTGTTTGTTTTGTTGTTGCTTCTGTTGTTCCCATTTAAAATGAGAAATCTGGTCCATGTCAGATCCTAGCTTCGGGGAAGTGATATGTGTGTGGCCTCTTGGATCAACTTGGTAAAAGTGATTCATGACCTTTATAATCTTTGTTCTTATAATCTCTATATTTGTATCATATATAATAAATTGTCCCTTAAGCTTTATTTATTGTCATTTACAGTCAATCTGTCTTCAGATGGTTCTGCACCCTTTTGCCCCAACCTTCTATATGGACCAACCAACCCTCTGGGCCTGAAAGTCAGCAACAGTAGGGTTCTACACTCTCTTCCTTCAATGCCATCTCTTAGCAGGAATTAGCCATAGTGACACAATGCACTGGTACCCTAAATGCTTTAAGAGTCCCTAGTTTTGAGGGGGAAATTTTAAGCAAGTAGCTATATTTAACAGGCCTAAAGGAGGGTAGGGTGGTGATATCCATATTAAGCATGCTTTGAGAGTTAAGTAAAAAAACAAAGACATCAATGGATAATACATTTATAATCATTTTTTGGTCTCAGAGCTAAAGTCATCACATACAGCACAATGACTTTTTAAGGCTACATATTGTGCATTCTCCCAGTACCTGGCCACCTGATCATCTCATTTCAAACGAGGCACATAACATTGTTAGCTGTCATAGCCTATAGCCCAGTGACACCAAGGAAGGAAATGTTCTTTAAAGATCCTCCTGCCTTGGGCTGGGACCTGGCTTAAATTAAGAATTTACATTTCATTTGTGTGCCTTAAAATGTGCCCAAACTCACACTCTTTATGAAACAGCCCACCTTCTAACCTAAAGGTGTAATTAGGTCTATATCTGCTTTATAATAAATTTTACATATAGTTTTACATGGTTGCCTATGTATCTTGACTGAATTCTTTCATAAAAGGCACAAAGAACTGAGGACTAGGAAAGCGACAGGCCAATGTCTCATCGCATCAGAAACCAGCTTCCCAGTGATAAATCCATTAATGAGTGTAATATCCCATGATCAAATCTCCTTCCAAACGCATGAGACTATGGCAGGACATCTCAGATTCACACCATAAAGCTCATCACCCTCCAGGAGTCAACTCTGTTTCTTGTTTCTTTAAAGGAAAAGGCAAACTTTCAAAACAAGGTTTTGCAACTTAAAGAGCTACTCACTTGACTTCCCAGTGGTTTGTATGCTGGTCTACAAGTACATATAAACATGAGTAAAACACTTAGGGAACTAAAGCTTAAACCTATCCAAATGAATACACAAATTGTGAGAGATGCCCAGTTGGTTCTTTTGTGATTCTGATGCTTCAGATAAATCTTGGAACTTGAACATATCACCCACAGTTGCTTCTAATTCTGGTAAAGCCATCTCCTCAACAAAATCACTCCTTCCTTCTCATCTTCAAACCTAAAAAGGATTTGGGTTCACACCACAAGGAGGCACTAGAATGCCCACGTTGCACGTGAGGAAAAAGGAATGGTGGCACCTCTTTTTTACTGTGACCATTATTAGCTGTTCTGTCTCATTGGCTGACTATAATACTAACTCAGAATATGTGGCTTCTAATCACGCTGATCAGCCTTGTTCTTACAGTTGCATTTCATGCCATCATCTATTTTTCTGGAAAATGAAATAAAACACTACTGGTTTTATCAAGATGTTTAGCAAAAGTCATCATTCTGGTTTCTTTTTAAACATCTATTGGACTGTGTTAAACAGACTATTAAGTACTGCTTTTCCATTTCTGAATCTATATATGACTGCAAAACTATGTTGTATACTCAACTGCCCATCCACCTATCTGTCCTCTCAAACATGCCCTGAATATCTATGCCAGGGAAGATCTTTCTGGCATTCTGGTAAAACATGATCTGTATCTCAAAGTGATTATCTTACCTTAAACCAGGGTTTGCCTTCAACTGCAGCAAGAGCTTTTAGATCCTCATATGTATAATCTATGCAGTTTCAATTCTATTAATTTCTCTTTGATGACTTTCTACCAAAATTTTAATTAAATACCCACCACATATCTGTGAGGTGGGACCTCTGATATTTCTTTGCTTTCTTATTTATTATCTTCAATTTACAAAAACACTTCCACCTACGGCATTTCATGCAAAGTTTACAGCAGCCTGTGAAGATGTCACAGTTGTCATAGAAAAAAGGTACAGAAATGAATGTTTTTGTCTGAAAGTCACTACACTGATGCTTCTAACTGTCAGTTCTAGCATCTCCTTAGCTCCCTTTTTGAGCACTTATTGAGCATCAATTGTATATGTGTTTTCCCACAAAAATATTCAATCCTTGCCAAATATATCAAATTCTTCAGCTCTCACATTATTCAAAAGAAGTTGAGGTTCCTGGGTTTAAAACTCATCATTTCTAAAATTTCTAACCAAGTACCGTAATGTGGAATCTGTACACATCCTAGTTATGAAAAAGGGTGTTATTGCGTGTATCTAGATGTCCTGCCAATGTCTCATGCTCTAATTGGTGGGGCTTTTTGGAGGAGGTTGGATCTAAGGGTGAGTGAATGTGGATTAAGGGTATGTGGTGCTAAATTAGTCCATTGATTGATTTAACACATACATGCAGATGCTTTTGAAGGCCCACTCTGGGTGTGGATAGCAGCACCCAAAACACTTTTTGCCTGGGTGGGATAAAAGGGAAAGGGAAGCTAGCTGCTGCTTGCTGTCTCCTGCCTGCCTTTCCATGAACTGTTTCTCCTCTGCAATACTCTTCTGCCATGCCAATCGGCTTTGAACCCAGCTGCCTGTGAACTGAACTGTGTGTCAGGATAAACCTTTCTTCCTTTATCTTGTGAGTGTCTGGTATTTTGTCTCAATAATGATGAAAGCAAGACGAGTCAAACATTTTCTCCATACCTCATCAATGTTTAATTTTTTTTTAGTTTGCATAGTAGCTTTTCTTCTGTGCCACATGTGGGGAGAAAAGTGAATCAAAGAAAGAAAGCAAGTAACAAGGGAAGTGTTTCTTTCTTAGTATTTAAGAAACATAGTTGGATGAGAAACTAGATGCACTGACACTAAGGGCAAGTGGAGATGGGAGACCTTGAATTACAAACAACTCCACCAAAATCTGTTATGTCCCAGAAATCTAGATCTATAATTCCTGCCACTTCTTAATCAAAGCCATTGCCCTCTCCTGTCCCATTTGCTGTTTCTTGAGTTACTTTAAACCGTTGTTCAGAAAGACAACCTTTAAGATAGGAAAGATGTAAAATTAAAAGCAGATGCTTCAATGTACTGGGGTCATGTCTGGGTCTGGAAATGGAAACAGGGACAGCAGGTTTTTATATTTTTTTGAGCAAATCCCAGGACATTCTTTAAAATGAAACATTTCAAAAAATATAAACATTTCCATTAGTCAAAGGATACCAAACCAAGGTTTGTCAACTCAGTGACTGTGAGAACTTCTCCAAGTGGAAATATTTACAGGAAGACTGAGGCAATCATTGTTACTAAGACCTTTTGTGAGACATGTGTGTTCTTTTTTCTCATTTTCCAGATTATGACGTAGAAAGGTAGAGAAAACAAAAACAGAGAGAAAAAGATAGGAAGGATAAAAGAAATGAGCGGGAAAGATGGAAAGTATGAAAATTTTTTATTCAAAGGGGCATATATTTAAATTCTGTGTAAAAAAAAGTATACCCAGGCATGCTAGAATCTTTTATGTTGACTATTAATTAAACTATCTTTACAATTGTAAAAGGCATGAGTACCAAGGGGAAGGTGCCTGAAATTTTCTTGAGTATACTGTGAGTCTTAATACTGGATACATATCAGAACAATTTGTAGAGCTTAAAGAAAAGGTCAGCCTCCAGACCTCAACTTGAACAATTTGTTTTCAGCCAGTCGTGGGTGGGGCTTAGGCCTTTGGGGAGACATATGCATCCGTTTTTTAAACACTGGTTATGTTTCACTATAAAACCAAAATATGCTCTACAAGAAGCCATGGAAATGCAATAAAACCTTCATCTAGAATATGCTTTAGATTTCAGCCAGTCCTTTATGAGTCTATATAATATTTATAGCTTAATGACTTCTACTTCAACTGTGTGGAGAAGCCCACTCCTGAGAATAGAGTGGAGACCACAGCATGTGACAGTCTCAGGAGTGATGAGGGTGACATTACATAACTTGACATTTTGCTTGTTTACTTGGTTGCCTCCATCTACACAAGCACTGATTAGCATCTGGTGAGTTACTTCACTTTGTTCAACAGAGAATCAAAAATATAGAAGAGACAGCTTCAGGAACCAAGGCCATGTTACCAAATCCCAATACAAGGACCCTCATTGAACACTTCTCATTCAAGATTATTTAAAGGCCCATCATTTCCACCAATCCAGAGGGAAAACAGTTATGAAATCAGAAGACTTTGGTTTTAATATCACAAAGCTAACCATGGTGAAAAGCCATCTTTACAAAACTCAAAAGAGCTTATAACACATTTGTTTTTAAATGTGCAACAGAAAACTTGCTCCAAATTAATTTTCAAATGAAATGCCAGAAACTTGGGGAAATGTACTTAGTGGGCCAAGAAAAAAAAAAAAAAACAGTGGATGGTGATGTGAGTCTTGCTTCTCTTTCATCAGGTTTCATTTAGCTAAGGTCAGGCATGCAATTGCAGATAAACAAACAAAGGAACTTACATTTAAACATGGTACATTACTAACGGCTTCTCGGCAGAAGGGAGGGCGGCCATCACCAGGCCTCGCTACCTCATGGCAGAACCAGCTGCTCCTCATCGCTTGGGGAGCAAGTTGTGAAGAACACTGGTGACTTATAATTAAAGTGGAGAGATTCCATTCAGATGTGCTCATAAAGGGAAATGACAGAGACACAAAAGAAATGAAGAAATTAAAAAAGTAAACCCACTAAAACTCTTAAAGGCCTGAAGTGACCCTAGATTATAAGAAAAACATTCTGGCCTTTAAATAATTATCCTTTTGACTAGAAAGGCGCATCACTAGCAATTTTGAGAAAAAGTCATGTTGGCAAGAAAACAACATAGTCATTTTAAGACCTTAGCATTCTCTCCCCTCCCACCTCTCTTTCCCAAAGAAGAGTAAACATCTCTGTACTACCCTCTCAAGGCATCTAAATAGAAATATGTCCTCATGAAAGAGATTATTATTATTAAAACAGTTATCTATATATTTCTGAACCTTGAAGGAAATTTTTAAAAAAGTAATGTCACCCTTGTGAACATTGTGATTTCAGCAAAGATGTCACTTAAAACATTTGCATGAGCTATGAATTCAATTCATAGCTCAAATTTAATTCATAGTCAAATTTGATTTGACTAGAATTGGTAAAGTGTGAGTTTAAAGTAAGGGAATGCCCTAAAGTGCAACAAGGAGAAAAAAACGATGCACTCAAGATATTTACATTTATTTGCTTGCCAAAGTTACCAAACTATTGGCCTCCTAGACATGGCAGACTGATCTGGAAGCCTCTGGCTTTAGATTTAACATTCTCAGACCTAAGTCACTGCTATTAAATTGACTTGTACAACTGGGAATTAAGTCTACATCATAAATATTTCTTGTGTTTGAATATATCAAAAACTAAAACAATGCTTTCTGTGCATGCATGCTAATTAAAGACCAAAACTTTTTAAAAGTCAGATTCCATCAACAAACTGTCCATGAGTCTCATCTGCAGAAGCAGCATGAAACAGTGTGAAACAAATGAACGTTGAAGCTATAGAGACCCCAAGTCAGACCTACGCCCCCATAGGCACATGAAAATGATAGTGCTGGCAATTACTGAGAATTTACTACTTGTCAGGCATCGTTCTGAGCTCTTGACATGTTAAGCCAGATGGTCCACATAACAGCTCTATGAATTAAATAATACTAGTCATATATATATCGATTAAAACAAATGCACAAAGGTCATGAGCCTATTAGAAAAGAAGTCAGTATTTGGCCCCAGGATGCCGGCCCCCTCCACAAGTTCTTACCCTCTATGCCAGTGATAGTGATGATGGTGAACCCTTGAGAGCTTTCAGCAATAACAATATCCACCTGTGGCCCACGTGCCACAGCTCCACCACCTCTTCCCTATGCTGCATAGCTCTTCAGCATCATTTAATTTCTCTGTCTGGCCTCAGTTTTGTTCACTAGCCTGTGAGAATGGAATGACTGCAGTGAAGACTGAACAATATATAATGGCTTTATTGTTTAAATAATACTACAAATTATTGTTTAAATAATACATTTTTTTGAGACAGGATCTCATTAAGCCGCTAATTTGGCAGTCTAGACTCCTGCCCCAGCCTCTCAGATGGGATTCTAGGCGCAAACCATCATGCCCAACCTTAGGTAATGCTAGTCTTAAGGAGACTTCTAACTCCATTTATGATAAAGTAATGCAGAGCACACTTTTCTTCCTATCTTTATTAGCATTTTGTTTTATATTTGCTATGTAGTCTAAGCTACCTTGAACTCACTATGTAGCCCAGGTTAGCCTCAAACATACAATGATCCTCCCACCTCAGCTTCCCAAGCACTGGGATTACAGGTGAGTGCCAACACCCCAGCTTCTGCCTTAAAAATTAGGAAACTAGA
>PVJX010005990.1:0-81079 GCA_004027295.1 Dolichotis patagonum | reverse complement strand
TTGAATATGTGTGATAGTATAAACAAAATTTTTTATCAAAAATGAGATATTATAGTACTTGATCATTCTCTGTTATTTGGTTCAGAATGCCCTGTAATTCTTTCACTCTTTGAATGGTTTTATACTATTTTGTTATGTTTGATATTATTGTATTTGAAACTATGCTCAACTATAGCAGTGAAAGAGATATTTTGATAGCTACTGTTAATGTCCGGGTTGCCTTAATGTAAAGTACTGTGTTGCCTATGTTGTCCTGTTCTGATCTACTCTGTTCTGCCCTCTTTTGTTTTGTTCTAAAATAAAAAAAAACCATTCATATTGATGGCTATAACTTATTGATGTTGTCATATTTTTGTCATTATATTATTTCTCTGTTGTTCCCTTTATTTGCCTCCTTTTTAATTACTTACCTTGCCCAGTGAATTTATTCTATTGGAATTCTTGCAATTATTGTCTTAATCATCTTCCGATTCTTTCAGTATTCTATCCAAATCATTCCTGGGTCCCTGGAGATCCACCTTCCTCCTCCTTTCCTTCCCTAAATTGTTATTTTCCAGTGTCTTATTCTGGATCTTGGAGAGGCTTATTTGTTGCTTGTAACCACTGTATCCTCTTCCTGGAAGTCCTCCTGTATCTCCTTTTCATATGTGAGATATTGTTAAAGCAATGACAAGTAGATATAGATGTTAACACTGAAGAGTAGAATATCATGTAAAGGAGATGAGAAGAAAAGGTGGAATGAGATAGGGTAAGTTGCATGTTTTGACTGTCCACATAGAGGGACCAGCATCAGGCAGAGAAGAGTAGACAGGTGTAACATTCAGTCATTTCAAATGGTAATCATTCTTTTTACTTCAGTGAAGAAATCAGGATCCTTTCTACATAGAATTTCAGATTTTCCTTCACATTTAGCTTAATCTGTCAAAATTTTTCTCCAAGAATTAGACAAGATTTGATTAACTGTTTTGGTTCCCAGCTCTATTCTGTGATGGGCAGTAATTTAATGATGTAACAGCTGGGAGGGAGGCTAACTTGCCTTTGAACTTGGTTGTTGAGAGTCCATGCTTAGCAGCCCGTTTCCTTTTCTCAAAGAGTAACATAATTAGAGACTCAGTGGATGGTGTAATGCATTGTTTTCTATCTTCTTTCTATCTTTCAAATTTAGTTTTCATTTGTATTTGAAGTTGTTAATAGAGCTATCTTCAGAGGTTTCACCTCTTTTGAATAAGGGTTCTTATCCCAACTATAGTACCAAGTAAAGGGGTGATGCTACTCCAACCAGCTCCCTTTAGCTCTTGGGTCTTTGGAGCAACAAAGATTGAAGCCAACAAAACAGCAAATAGCAAGAGATAGGGAATGACTAGATGCATGTATATTAGGAAGAATAAAAATCAAAGCCCCCTGCTAGTTAGGGGGCACTGTTGTTTAAGTCAGACACTGTAGATATTTATGTCCAGAGGCCTTTTGTACAGTTTTTGTTAGGGGTGAATGTGACAGAACACAGGGATGCTTCCAGTTGCAGAATTCTCTGGTATCTGGAATATAAGATTCTTTGCTTGCATTTCACTTCCTCCAAGGTTTCCCATTTGGTTAAGAACCTGTTCTTTGTACCTTGTATTCCATTAGGCCTTGATAATCTGTTGGCTTGATTATTTGGGCCTGCTGGTGTATTAACTCAACTTAAGCCCAGCTTTCAGTTTACTTTGGATTAAGTATTTAGGACCTGTACCCTAAGTCCCCAATTTCCCCTATGCACTACTATTGTGGTTTGTGTCTGTATATCCCCTCAAGACTCATGCTGTCATGGGGGGCAGGCTTTTCAGAGGAGGCTAAATCCAGAGTTTGTGATTGGTTCATTGTCTAGTGCTGGGACTGAGGGTGTGAGTGCTATACCTGCCCTAGGGCAGGTAGCCTGCATACAACTTAAGTGAGGAAAAGAGGTTGCTCCTCCCTTTTTGTTGTTGTTTTTGCTGTCTTCCACCACCATGAACTGTTGCCCCTGTGCCATGCTACCTTGCCTTGGAGTCAGTGAGACCAAAACCTCTATAAACTGTGAGCTAAATAAACATTTCCCTCTTTAACTTCATGTATCAGGTATTTTTTCCTAGCAGTGAGAGATAAGTAACTAAGTAACTAAAACAACTAAGAGAAAACAGTAACTAATTATCTTCTCTCTCTCTGCTCTAAGTTACATCCTTTCATAGGACAAAGTAAAAGACTGAGAGGATATCATGGATCATTCAAGTCCTTTGTATTATCCAAGTAATTGGCCATTGATTTTTAATAGATGAAAGGTATATTGCATATATAAATGAGGAATAACTGAGATAATTATTTAAGGTACAATTAGGTCATTTACAATGTAACTTTGCATTAGTGAGTGATTGGTTTTTTTCTCTTATACCTGTGATATTGAAGTTGTCCTTTTTTTGTATTTGAATTGTCAGCCTTACTTTCCACTTGTTCCTTAACTTTTCCTATTTACTTGAACTGCTTTATTGAAAGGTTTCTAATGTTCTCCTAGGAATGAAATTTGTTAGCATTCCACCACTCAGTTCTCATTATTTTTTATTTCTCCTATATGTGACATTGAAGTTATCCTTTCTTTCTCAAAATAGTTTCTGCTGATAGCTTCCAGCCAACAGCTTCTTTATACTTTCCTGTGTTTATTCATTTAATTCTCTTGGTTTTCTTCTTATTCTAAAAATTTCCCTCTTTTTGGCTCATGTTCAATGCTAAAATTCAAGGATTCGAATCATATCTGTCTCTGATTTTATTTTTTAATGTGTGTATTTCCCCAGCTAACCTTATAACATACCACTTCTGTGTGTGTGCCATATTGATCCTTCTCATCTCCAAGTAAGAATTCTCCACTGGGTTACATCTCTAGCTGTAGATAATAGCCACCTGTATCTCAGTGTTCTGGTACCCGTTAAGAAGTTGGAATTGCAGCCCTCTGGTAGATCTAGCCATCCAAGCAGATGGTTCCATGACACAGGTTTTAATTCTCCATTTTACATCATGAGTGTTATGTGACTGAAATTTCTAAGTCCTGAGATCACCATGGCCTAGGAAGCTCCAGCACTGCAGCTTCTAGTAAAACAGCCTTCTCTAGACTGATCTCTGTCAAAATAATTCAAAATGATTCTGGAATTTGCCCTGTGTGTCAGATGAAATCATATACTAATGATAACATCATAGGTACTTACAGTCAATATACCCTTGGAATTCCCATGAGGTAAGGGCCAGTATTACCTGTTATACACTTAATAGAATATGTTCTTTAGTTCTTTCTCTTTACCTTATCTTTGTATACTATTTATAGTCACAAGCTAAGTAGACATGAAATAGATTGTCATGAAACAATACTCTTTGATTTCTTTCTCTGTATTGTCCCTTATGAATGAAAGAATTAGAGTGTGCAGACTTGGGACACATGACAGCTTGGCTTTTGTGGGATATGGTACCAGGGGGTATGGGTGACTCAGTGGGCCTTTAGCCACACAGCAGTAACCCCTTAATAAGCCACAATTTTTATTTCTGAGTAGGCTAGCTGAGCAAGTCACTTAGTTTTGCCAATGGAATCCTTTACCATCCAACCAGTGACTGCACCTCTGAATTGCAAAGATCTCTTAGCTTCTAGTTAGAATTCTGTTAGAACATCCTGGGTGTGTGCTAATAACAGTCTGTCTAAAATGAGCTGAAGTCATTACTATGGGAATGGATAGGGAGGGACAAATACAGAAAACAAATTAAGTGGTGAGTTTAATGAGACTTGTGTCATTATGAAGAAAGAGTGAAGGAAGGGTGGAGAAGGATAGCAATAATAGCTAACAGTCATTGAGCCCTTATATACTGGGAATCATTCCAAGTTCAACCCATATTATCCTCCACTAAGGTATTACAAATAGGTTAATGTTGAAGTTTTAACCTGAACCAGTTGGTGATATGCCAGTGCCACTCAAAGGAAGAGTCACAGACCAGTGCAGGCCCACAAACTGTTGCCACCTATCTGTGACACAAGTAGCATGGAAACTGAACTGTTAGAAATTTTATTATAGTTGTATTACAGAGTGATTGTGTGGAAGGTGATAAGAAAATTTTGGCTTCTATATCTTATGATTTCCTTTGTATTTTGTGTCTGATATAATCATTTTTATGGCATTTCTTGTATGTACCTGTTACATTTATATGCATTTTTGATAGAAAACATATGGTCTCTTGATTAGAAAACAGAAATTGTATTACTCACAGCATATCTTTACATCAATTTCTCAAGCCCCAGTCTTTTTAGAAATATGATGAGATAAAGAGAGGAACCCTAAAAATATGGGCCTTGGAGCTTACATAGTGTAAAGGAATGATCCATCCTCCTCTCCAGATAAGGAGGAAAATCTTTACTCTGGAGTATAAATGGGCACCCTCAGGGAGGTGAGGAGCTGCGGTCTCTAGTTCACACTGTAAGTTACTGGAGAGATAGTTCTCTCAGTCTTTCAGAGTAATATACTACCCCCAGCTTCCAAGGCATATTTACTATTAAACCTTATATCTCCAGTTTTCCAGTTCTCAGAAAGCTCAAATGAAACAGAAATGTGGTTATTTTCATGACAAATTGCCTCCCAACAGCATTATTCCAAGATAGAAAGATTATTTAAAAAATATTTCTACCTCTGCAATAGCTTAGAAAGCACTAGTATAAGTAGTAGAAAGAAGAAAATTAAGATGTGAAACTCAATTTGGCAAGGAGTAGAATGAAGAATTTGACTCAGATGTTATTTCATGAGCAAGAAGTCTTATAGTAGAAGTAAGGATAAACATTATGAGTCATCATTGGAATAATATATGAGACCAGAAAGAATAGAGAAAAATCTCCAGTGGACAGAAAGGAGCAAAGAGAAGAAAAGAAAGAGAAGAACAATGAGAAGATAACCTGATTAAACATTGGGATTGGTGGAGATGAGGGGAAATTTAAGAGGAATATTTAAAGGAGTTTGGGATAGGCATCCAGACAGAGGTAAAAAAAAGTTCCACAAATGACTGTTTAGTCATTGTCAGGTGCCTTGGGGTGGCCTGCTGCTTTTAGGAAGATGGGCCTCTCACTGGTTTCTCTAGGATACCAATTGCAATCCCTTAGACCTATTCCTATGAAATTTTTTAAAATGCTTATTCTTCTGGGTATGAGATATCTGCCAGAATTAGCCGTAGATTTAGTTTCATTTGATAATATTCTGAAATCTTGAGGTTTGTTATAAAGCCTCACATCTCTGTTGTTTTTTTTAATTCTCTTCCCATATCTCTTTCAAAAGTTAATGCCCACATTAGGTATCTATTTCCAATTAAAGATTGTCATCTAGAATTTCATTATCTCCAACATATACTCTCTTCCTGGCCGTGAGCCCAAACTATAGTTGCCACTAACAACCATGAGGATCACTGTTTCTTTCATCACGCCATCTTCAATTATTTATGTGAATTATCTGAATTCTTCAATGCACATTTTTTGACTTAGAAGTTTATTTTTGAAATATCAGTCTGTTATCTTGAAGAAAAGACACAAACTAGTACTCACTATTCTAATGCAAGATGAAATGCCAATCCAGCAGAGGTTTTAGAAGCTAATTTCCACTCTGAGGTCCAGCATATGCTGGCTTTGGAAGAGAAGGGGTGGCTGGTTAGTCACCAGAGCTGATGGCTTCTACCCAGGATATTGTTGCTAGGGAGACCATTGCCCAGACAGGCATCTCATTTTTCAGGTCCTTTGCATGTAGGTGGGGGCCACGTGCTTGGTGTTGGCAGTGAAATGAGAGGCAGTGGTACAGGTCACTGAGTTTGTTTTGTCCATACTCTGTATTTGTGGTGTCCTTACACAGCATGCCTTCAAATCTTCAGCTTCAAAAAATGTCCTAAAGCTGCATTCCTACTTCATTGCTTGTAAAATAGCTGCCCAATATAGGGATGAGGGGTACTTGATCTGGGATATTTGTCTTCTTTTGTTTGTTTGTTTCAGTTTTTGTTTTAGTTTTAGTTTTTACTTTTGCTTTGAAGCAGAGTCTCACCGTGTAGTTCAGCCTGACTTTTCAACTCACTATATATTTCAGGGTGGCTTTGAACTCCTGGTGATTTTCCCACTTCTGTATGTTGAGTGCTGGGATTACAGGTCTGCAGCACCACAGCCAACTGATACCAAACATTTGAACTGAATTTTAGTGGGGCGAGAAAGGTGCCTTTAGTATGTTAAGTCACTGAGACTCCATTGTTGTCTTACATAGCAGTTTATTTACTGACGTACACTGGCTGTATGAGCATGATCAAGTTATTTTGCTTCTGTGTGCCTCACTTATTTCAACTGTAAAACTGGAAAGAGGAATACAGAATACTTTAAAGGATACTTATAAGGATGAAATGGGGACAATTTCTATAAGATGTCTAGAAAAATGATGTCATAATGTCGACTTAGCTATTTGCAGAACACCTTAGCTCTTTCCATTTGTGTACTTATTATTTCTACTTCATTAATGAAGCCAGACCTGATCTTCCTAGAAATGAGAGTCATTTTATTTTTTTTCCATACTCTATGGTCAGGCAATAAAGCCAAATGAAGTTTCCAGAGTTGAAGGTTTTTGCTTAGAATATTCCCCTTGAGAAATCCAAGTACATCTTTCATCCCAGAAAGTAGAAAATCCTACCGCCTCTATTTTAATTTGCCACAAATGTCTACATAATGATGGGACTTTGTTGAAATAAACATTCTTTCTGAATTTCTCATTTTTGTGGAACTAATCCTTTGCAACTACCAGACTGATGATCAATCAGGGAAAATGTCACTGATTCCACTGAAAATAGAGTTATCAAATTATGATTTCTCACAGTTAGGCAGACACTGAACCATGGCAGATAGAAAGTGGCCATTATGTGGACTGTCTCTCAAATCTGATCCCCCTATACCTACATTTATGGACAAGAGAACTTCAGTGCAGAGAACTCTTCTCACTGTGAAGCTTAGTCCAGGAGCTGGTCCTCTTTGACTCCAGCTCCTGCAGAGAATCTTTATGTCTCCCATATTCTACCCTGCTGACATGCTTGCTACCTTCCAAGATGCTCACAAGTATTGGCAGGAATGGAGACAGAACAACACTGCGATGCACCGTCAGGCTGTCATGCCCTCCTGTGATGTAAGAAGATACAGACAAGGAAGAGCTTGAGAATATTTTGTAGCCCCTGGTCTTGAGAAATTTCAAGAGTTTGCAGAAACCTTTCCTGTGGGGAAGAATTTATACTTTACAACTTTTAAAAACTCTACAGGGAATTTTTTTTGAGTTCTGATACTACTCAAGGGACTCAGCCCTTGTTTTCTCCCCACCAAGGTGATTGGAATCCATGCTCCTTCCTAATTGAATGCACTTCTCATTCCTTTGACATCATTTAATTAAACAACCAACTCTGGCTTTAGAGAAGCTCGGAGGGAATCCACAGGGGATGACACATCTCTCCATCCATGATTTATTTATTGAAAAACCTAGAGGAATGCTGATGTCCTATCCAGAATTCCTGTGTTCCCCTTTTCTCCTCCCATCCCTCACACTGGCCTCTCTCCTGTCTTCCCCTATCCAAAGCAGCTCTGGATGAAGTTTGTCAGTTCTGAGAAGGGAAAACAGGTAGCTAATCAGAAAGTCAAATATTCACCAGGCATGGATATTTGGAAAGCAGCAAGTTCAATTTGGTAGATAATTTGTTTCTCACATTCAGCTTACCTGCAGCACAATGAAATGCATTTCAGTTTAAATTGCCTCCTAAATTCAATCAGCATTAATTTAATAATACATATTCAACAGATATAAACACTTCAAATGACTAGAAAATGAGTATAGATCCACATGTATTTATGCTGATATCGGGGATTAACTACAATATTTAGTAGTGATAGTAATATAAAGTTTTTTTTCTCCCTTCCCAAATAGGAGTATGAAATTGTTTGTAAACTACTAAGAGATTTACATATGGGCAGAGTTGAGAAAGTCTTGGGAAATTTTGCTTTTCCCAGGAGGTAAATTTCTTTACCAATAAGGACATGGTTCCTCTTCCACTGGTTGATCTGGGACAGCTCTGCTCAACCTGTTGTAGTGACTTTTATTCTCCACTTGTGGAACAAGAGAAGAAGCTGGAGGAGCATTAGGACATTTTTACCACCTAGATAAGAGAACCACAGAAGAGTCATCAGAATAAAGAACATCTAGAAATAGAGGCTCTGTGAGTCTCGGTCATTTTCTGTCACCGGAACATAATACCTGACACACACCATTTAAGGAGGAGAGGTTTATTTTAGCTCAGAGTTTCAGAAGTTTCCATACTGGTAGGCATGCTTGTGGGCAGTAATGGCATTATTGAAAGTCTGCCTCAAAGGAAAGCTACTCATGTCGTGGAAGCCAGGGAGCAGAGAGTGGAGGAAGGATCCAGGGAGAGTGAGACATACACCCTTTGAGGTCATACCTCTGGTGACCCTATCTTCTGACTTTTCCTACAAGGTCCACTTTCTAACAGCATATTCAAAAATGACACATCCATGGGCCAATCACCTTCCAAAACCTTGTGTTATGGTTTGTGTCTAGATATCCCCCAAAACCTCATGCAGTCATGGAGGCTGAGGTTTTTCAGAGATAGCTGAATCTAGAGTTTGTGACTGACTCATAGTGCAATGCTGAGATTAAGGCTCGATGATTACTGGATCACCCCACTGATTGGATTGGCATTTCCCTAATCCCAGCAGTCTGGATAAGACAAAAGGGGCAGAAAGAGGCTTGCTTACCCCTTTTGCTCTCCTTTCTTTTGCTGTCTTCAGTTGACATGAACAGCTGACCCTCTGCCACACCACTCTGCCTTGGAGCCAGCTGATTATGGACTAAAACTTCTACAAACTGTGAGCTAAATAAACTGCTCCTTAATTTTGGGCATCAGGTATTTTGTTTCAACAGCAAGAGAAAAGTAGCTAAGACACCTTGCCTCTGTACACATGAGAGTTATGTACGTCATTCTTGATCTAAATTGTGAAAGTATGGTTGTCAGAAGTGGCAAAAATACCCAGAAAGTCATACCTCTTATGATACAGATGAAGAAAAGGAGAAAAAGAAAGGACAATTTACAAGTTAACATGTGAATTCTAACATGTGGCTTAGAATGTGGAGCAAAGCAAGACCCACAGGTCAGTTTTTCTGATACCTGGACTTTGGATAATCCAGAATGTGACTGCCATATGTGGAGAAAATATGAAAGGTGTAGAATATAGTCACATTTCTTATTTTAAGTCAAAATCTGTGTAGAGTGTTGTTCAAAGATGTAGTTTAGCAACTGAAAAAAATTGGAAATCAGATTCAGGATTTAACACCAAATGAAAGTGATAATGGTGGGGAAGATAACCTTATCAAAATCTAATTTTTAAAGTATTAAAAACATGATCCCAGTATAAATATAATATAAACAAGTATGAATTTTAATGAGATGATAAGATATTTGATGGCAGAGAGACAGAAAAATGTTTGCAAGAGCATTTGAGGAATTGGAAAATTACAATGTTAAATTTAAAAATGTTAATTTAGGATTTTTGGTTAGACACAAACTGGCTAATGTTCCACAGAGCAATGAAACCTTAATACTCTAATGTTTGAGAATATATTCTCTACTGAACATAAATGTACAAATCACCATATAACTTCGCAGTGACTGGACTCCAGTCACCTAGCAAACAGAGTGTCAAATGTAGGTACCGATCATGTGCTTATAACAAACGTTTGGCTAACAGTATACCATATAGAGTATATGATAGTGGTCCCACAAAAGCATATAATTTAGCAACAGTGTATCCATTTTGGGAGGGGTACTAGGAATCGAATTCATGACCTCATGCTTGCCAGGCAGGATTGTAGCTATCTTAATTTTTGCAAATACTCTCTGTAATACTTACAACAAAGTTACCCAATGATGCATTTCTTAGAATGTGTACCTGTCATTAAGCAATGCATGGCAACAATCCGTAAATGTACCTTTTAGGCAAGGCCTCCCCCACTATGTCACTGACTAAATCTGCCATCATTTTATGCTCCTTACTTTATTTCCAAACTTTGGGCCATAATCACAACAGAATGTCATCATCATCCTTTGGGTTTTTACTTATGTTTGGGATCTCCTCCACCATTCACCCACATGGCCTGTTTCTTTCCATGTCTTCTCATACTGCTGTGTTCATAGCTATCATGCTCTTTCTCATAGCATCCTGTCCCTTCCTTCTTCCAACTCAAAAGTTCTTTCTTTTTCCTACTATTTCTAAGGATTTCACATGATGTTCAGGCTTTTATAATTCCTCCTACTGTGGCTCAGCCTGGAAATCATAAGGGTGAAAGGTCATATGAGTGATAAAGGTGAATAGGTGGATAGGTGAATGGAAAGGAAGGAAGGAAAGGAGGGAGGAGGAAGGGAAATCAGGAAGGAATATAGGGAGGGACTGGAGTGTAGCTCAGTGTGAAGGCCCTGGGTTCAATTCCCAGTATAAAAATGAAAAAGAATGTGGCTTTCTTGGTTCAAAGTAACAGGCATTTCTCTCAGCCACTTACCTTCTTGAGTTAACCCTGGGTTTGAAACAAGGCTGAAAACTCCTTACTTTCAGTGAGTAGCTCAATTGGATGAGTAGTTTTCCTTTCTCCACTCTCTGTTTTATGTTCATGGATTTATGACTATTATTAAGTATTTGGCCTGCTTTGTAGGCAAAAACTTCAATCACTGTACTACCTTTAAAGGGAAGCACTTTTGAAGATGACATTTCATTGAGTTTTTCACAGTATCTAAAACATAGAAAACATTTGCTGATGTAAAGAATTTATATTTGTGACTTCAGTTGGAGTCAGTAAATGCAGAAATTATTTACTTTTAAAATAGATCAGAAACAGGGTATCATGCTTGAGTTTGGGAAACCATGGCTGTCAGCTGTGGGGTCTTATAGGTAGCTGTGTGGCCCTGGATGAGTTATGTAGGCCCCTTTCCATGAGTCTAAGAGGGATCTGTGATGGAAAGGGTACACATGCCCATGTGTGTAAGGTGTTTGGTGGGGGGCAGTGGGGAGCAGTAGATGGAGAAATTAGGATGGCATAGAACCCTGCTCTTCTATTTTTCCAGGGCATGAATTGTTGGCATCTTGCACATTATCCCCAGAGGAGTCAAATCAAGTATTTTCCTGAACCTAATGTTTTTAATAAGAAACATAAATGATGCAACATTTTCCTGTCATTAATATAGTTCTGCTTCATCTAATTTGCAAAGGGTCTAGGAGTCTCTAATGAGTAAACCACTCCCTTGTAGCATATCAGTGCCCAGCCTGCTAGAGGGCATTATACTATCCCCTTTCTGGTTCATCTTCATAACCCCAGCCCAAGAAAACTATTGCCTTAATTAGGGAAGTTAGGGAGATGCCTGTAGTCTCATTTTAAAAATTCAGGAGCTTCCTGGCCTGGATGCTGAGTTTTATGTTTCATTGAGGGTCTTTCTTTACACAACGTGTCCTGCTCCCCTGTAGAGGGGTTTCTCGCTAGAGAAGTTACGCTTTTGTGCAGGAGATGTTGATCTTCATACTGAGGTACCCTGTTGTTGTTGTATTCCTGCCCCACATTGATTGTAACCGTTGAGTGTCTTGTATGTCACTTACTAAAAGGGCCCAGAGTATCCCACACTGGTGTGAGTCACTAATCCAGGGTGTAACTCCTGGGGCTTGTTAAGCTCAAGAACTGAAGCTCAAATCTGACTCCTTAAGAGTGTAATTCACCTCTTCCCAGTGTTTCCTACTGGTCGAGGACCACTTCTGTGCTGGAGAGTCTGATATCTAGCTCTAATCATATTTTGGCATAAATGGTACAAGATTATTTCCCATCTCTCTGTGTTGCATCTGAGAAACCTCAGGGATATAAAGTCATTTGCATAGATCAATGCATCATATTTTGGAGGTTCTGTGCTCTTTAAGACATCATAAGAGGTAAATGGCAGCTATAACACAAAGTCATGTATCTTGAGGTATTTGTCATAAAGGGTCAATTTGTTTTAAAAATTATGATTCAAAATAGGCTAACACTTAAAATATAAAAAATAAAAGAAAAATAAAGTCTAAAAATATATACAAAATAAATGTTCCTTTTTCTTTATTAGATTCAACAGGCATAAAATTATTCTTTCAAATCTCTATGAAGCCTCCAAATGTTTGTTCTCATTTTTAGTACTTATTCTATTATATTCTACTAGCAAGAATTTTATAAACCAACAATAATCCAGAGAGAGAACAGGAATGATTAAGAGCATATGAAGGGAGGTTCCAGCCTCATATTTCTATTTTTAGAGTGAAAGAGGAAGAGTGTCTGTAGCTGTTATCTTTTTCTCAGAGTTTCATAGGCCCTTTGAGGGCTAAGACTCACAGTCAGAGTCTGCTCTCTGTAATCATCATGTATAGTTATTGCTCATAAAAATGAATCCAAGGTAAAGACACTTGAGTTCTCTTGAAATCATCTGGAAGTATGAAAATCAGAGGACTTCTTTACCAGGCAGCCTTGATTTTGAGCCATCCATTTGTCTTAGTTACTGTCCTCCTCACTGAGACACAGTGCTTACTACTTGTAAACTAGAGCAGAAGAGGTTTATTTTGGTGCACAGTTTTAGAAGTTTCTGTCCATGGTTGGACAACTCCAAATAATAATAGCATCAGGTAAGGGCCTGGGTGGAGGAAAGCTGCTCACATAATGGCAGCCAAGAGGCAGAAAGAGCAAAAGGAAGAGCTGATGAGATGGATATAAGCTTGGAGATCGTGCTGCCAGTGACCTCCATCCAGACCCCACACCCTTAGAGAACACTTAGCTGCTGAACACACTGGAAGATGAGTCAACTAATGATTACAGCATCCGCATGGTCCAACCACTTTGGGTACCTCTGAGTTTGTGAGGCTTTGAGAGACATTCTTGATGTAAACCATAGCATCATGGCTGTTTTTTCTGATGAATTTAATTCCTAGCTATATGACATATAAATTACCCTGCACATGACAAGAAGCTTAGGTCTATGCATTAAAGCATCAGTTGAGAGTAGCCACTTAAATGAGAGAAGTTGGAATGTAGATCCAATAGATGATATAAATAATTCTGTTTTCCCAACATGCCAATTTGCAAAAGATTGCCAAAGTGTAAGTATGTTTAAACTGTAAGAGACATATGTAGGAGCCAGTTATTGAAAATAAAGAAGCCAACAACCTCATCAAAGTGCTCCAGAAAATAGCTCAAATACTACCTGAAAGGGACGGAGAAAGTACAGGAAGTAAGAGAAAAAGAGAAATGAAAATCTGAAAGTCTTAAAGAGTTGATGTCTTTGCAAAGAGATGGATTTGAGGGGTCACTGCTAATCTCTGGGTTTAGAAGCATTTACCTTTTGAACTACATCAGAAATGCTTCAAATCCTTTGTTACTCTGAGGAATACTCCCAGGATGGGTTAAAATAATGCAACTCAGCCTTGACACCATTAAGTGTATTTGCTCATTGCCTGAACCTCTTTCGTCAGTGAAGAAGGTTGTTAACTGGTTTGATACGTAATTGTAAGTGATATGTACTTGTGAAACTAGAACTGTGTAGGTTAATTAAAAGGAAAGATAGTGTCGCTATCTGAAAAACTTGCACAAAAGAAACAAAGATAAAGGTTTATAAGGGTCATAAGAGAGAATTTTCTAAATTGGCAAGTTGTGAAAATACTGATTTTTCTTCTAACCAGCCTTACTTAACAAGACTTCCTGATACTGGATTATATGATGCTTACCTTTGCTGAACTGATACCCTATTTTACACTTAGATATGTGATTTGAGAAAATCGATGCTGTATGTAAAATGGCTTAATAGAATAAAACCAGTCAACTCCTGGGGCATCAATTTTCATGAGCATCAGAGTTGTCTAGGAGTCTGTGGGAAACGTAGGTTCCAGGGGACCAAACTCTAATATTTTTGGTCATCAGACCTGTAACAATCTAAACTGCCTTTTGAGCATGCCAGGTGAGTCTCCCAAAGGTAGTTCTTGGAACACAGTTTCAGAAACCATACAACTTCCTCCCTGTGTGAAGAAGAAATGAGTCTCCACTGCATGAACTTGGTGAGTACATTTGAACTCTAAAAGGCAGAAAGATGCTCAGGGCTCAGAAATGTTGCCTCATCGCCGTACTTTGTTCAGGTTTCCTGGCTCTCCATCTGAACTATGTCCCTTACAGCACCTTGGAGACAGACATTTCTTTTTTACTTTATCAAAAAATATTGTTTAAATAAAAAAATTTAACAGTGAAAGACCTATTGCTGTTAATCCTCATCAAGCAATTCCCTTCTCTTGAAACATACTTATCCTATAGTTCTTGCCATTTTTTGAAACAGGCCTGGAAGTCCTTCTTTGTATCTTTACCAGGTCTAATAAAAATTGTGATGAATACTGTTACTAAGTGACGTTATGGTACGTCCTCATCTACCTTATTCTTCAGATGTGACATGAGACTTCCAGCTCTTCCCCCAAATGAAAACGACCATTAAAGGCAAACATTTCATAACAGCTCACGCTGCTGAGATAGTCATAATGGTACAACTAGATACTCATAAAAGAGAACTTCCAGAACTGCTTTGGAAAGTGGGAAGAATAAGTGTTTAAAACAAAGAGAAGTATTGGGTTGGGCATTAATGGCAGTATGTCTTTTATTGTAATAATTTTTAAAATTTAAACATTAACAGTTTTTTTTTCAAACATACTCATCCTATAAAGGCTTGAGAAAAATAAAATGCCTAGTAAATCTCCAAGGTTGCTTTCAAAGTTCTACTTGAAACATATCCAATGGCCGCCTTGGATCTACAAACTTTGGACCAAGTCTGAGAATTAGGGGGGAAGATAGCCCTTCTATTTTCTCTAATTGAAGGTCTCTAAAAAGGACAAGATACAGAACAATAGTCTTATCTAGTCATTTTCAACCTATGAAGGAAGGCTCAACACCAAAGTAAGTCACCTTTGTGTCTTTCCACAGCAGTTCTCTGATATTGCAGGGGTTCTGAAGCTCAGTTCAGTTTTGACCCTCCCGTGATGAGCACAGGCCCAGCATGTCACGAGGCAGCCTCACAAGCTCACTTCTAATTCTGATGCCAACCCCAAATCCTGGGGGTCCCCAGGTTACTTGCGCTTCTGCCCAGCTAACTGCGCAGTGGGGAGTTACCTTACACTGACTTCTTCAGGTCTGATGATTTGCTAGAATGACTCCCAGAACCCAGAAAAGAGCTATGACTATAATTACACTTTTATTATAGAAGCTGTAACTCAAAAAAACCAAATGCAAGAGATCCAAAGGACAGAGGTGGGACAAAGAAGAGGCAGAGTTCCCACATCCATCTCTTCATGCATTCCCATTTCCCAGCACACAACGTGTTCACACCTGGGAAGCACTCCACACCTCAGTGTTTCGTATTTATGGTGAGATTACGTTACACAGCCAGTGATTTCACACTCTTTGGTGGCCAGCTCTAGTCTTGGCCCCTATAAGCTGTCTAGGGGTTTGCCGTCAGCCACCTCATTAGTATAAACTCAGGGTCTACAGGAACTTCTTATAAATCATAAAAAATACTCTTACCACTCAGGAAACTCCAAGAGTTTTCTGAGTTCTGTGCCAGGAACTCCAGAACAAAGACCAAATATCTTTTTATTACACTACATCTTTGATTTTTTT
Organism: Dolichotis patagonum; assembly: GCA_004027295.1. Lineage (NCBI taxonomy): Eukaryota > Metazoa > Chordata > Mammalia > Rodentia > Caviidae > Dolichotis > Dolichotis patagonum. The sequence continues at coordinate 65,327 of PVJX010005990.1, read as the reverse complement.
TTGAATAAATATTGTTGTCACAGAAGGCCATTTGTCTTCTTGACTAATCTGCAGCTTCCTGCAAGGAGACATTTACTGTCTGGATCTGGACTGCCATATGTGAGAATATTAGAAGTGATTATGTGTGCAGTTTGCATTTTGTATATTAAAAAAGATGAGAAACAAGATGGCTTTTGTAGATTATTTTGTAACTGTCCAAATGCTATTATGATGTATAAGGCAGAGTAGATTTGTATAGGATGGTACATTACCATGTTAGGGATATTAGGTTGTAGCAATAAATAACATCCAAATGAAACATCACAGTTTATAATCCACTTCCCTGAGCATAATAGGAAACTGTTAACATTTATAGAACACATCTTTGGGTCAGACTCAGTACTCAAAGTTTATACGCAGCATAGCTCTGTCAGGTAAATACTATACTATACCCATTTTGCTAATGATGAAACTGAGGTATAGAAAAAGGTAAATAACTTGTTTAAGGTCTCAAATCAGCATCATAACTTGATTCTTGGCTTATCTCAGCCCAAAGCTGTGCACTAATACTGCCTAAACTATAATGTAAAAATAGACAAGGGAAATCTGAACTAATAACTAAAGTGCATTCTCGGCCTTGTAGCACAAAATTCCTCAAGCAATTCAATTTCTTAATCTTACAATTTTTTCTCTCACCTTGTTAGGCAAGGCACAAATTGAGGTTGATATTCACTGGCATTTTGAGCTTTGCCACTGATGACCTGATACCTAAATTCCTTGGGTTCTGTTCTGGTTTTAAGGAACTGATGGTATTAAGTCTGGGAATTGGAGGGTAAGGTTCACATTTGCTATCTCATTTAATTCCATCATTCCTAGTTCCAACATACTGAATGCTGATATATTTATTTTTTCTGTTTCTCCTTGAATATAGAGGGTCATTTCATAGCGCCATATATCAATGTAAAAAATGTAGATTCCAAAATAAACAGAGTCCTGGAAAAATGTCTTGAAAACCTATGAGCTTAGTGTCAATCCCCTCTTTCCCCATGGTTGAAATCTAGAATATTTGTGTGTCTGTTTTTCCCTTACTTTCTTGTAGAACATTGGGCTTATGCATGTAGTCTAAGTTTTTGCTTTCTGGCTCTCAATAATCAGTAGGGTTGATCCTGGTTTAATTGATTTAAATTTTCTAATTATCAATTTCTTTGCGTCAAATGAGAATGACAACACCCACCTCACTGGGTGAGCAGGAGGGTAAAATGAAAAGTCTCGCTAAATGCTGATGACACAAATCTGGTTTAACTCCTAAAACTGTTTCCTCACTACCCCTTACACTTTCTCCTGTTAGGCATAGTCAGGGCAACACGGGGTAGCTGTCACTCTGTCTGCAGGACAGAAATGTGTCTGGTATTTGTTTTTCTTGTTTATTTTCCTACCTTTCCCTAACTTCTTTGGCAGGATCTCATTTAAGAAGGAAAAGAGTATTTTTGAGATTCAGTAGAGAATTTTTTTCCCCTTTAGTTGAGACTCATGTCTTATTTCTACCATGGACTCTTGCCCACAAGACTTACAGTGGCCTTAGAATCTCAGAGACCCTGATTACAGATGGTCCTGGATCTTAATCCTTAAAATTGGTGTGAGCTGAGGAGAATCTCAGGTATAGGACAACCCATGTGGATTTCTAGGCTTTAGTGTCTTTCTGAGTGCTTTTCGTGTGACAGCAAAATCAAGCCCTGTTGTCAAGGAAGACTGATGGGTGGCAGTGAGGCATTGTGTTCCAGTGAGTACCTGGACTCCCTGGAGACAAGTCCCAGCCACTGTTGAATGACTCAGTAATCACGGTACACTTATTTAGCTTCCATGTGCCTCAGTTGCCTAGCATATGTGATGGATAAAATGGTTACTTAATAAGGACATAGAATGAATGTCTGATGATATGTTTTTTGCTATTACTTTCAATTTTTCCGCTGATCCAGTAAAGAGTATCTATTTCCCTTTTATCATTGATTCTTTAGTAGCACAATATAGGCGACACCAAGTATCAGGGATGGCAGCATCATTTAAAATTTATGAAAGCTTTATGAGTCAGACTTTTTCAGAGGATGGTAGTACAGCAGGAAAATAGACTTGCTTTCCTCAATTTATTTCCATGGAAAATTAAAAATATCATACCTGTTCTGTGAATCTATGGATTTATTTGGGATGAAGCCAAATCTTGGGAGTGAAAATATAAGAGAAAACTCAAGAGAATACTTCATTGTGGAGAATTTAGGGTGAGAGAGTTTATCAGTCCGGGGTTATGACTAAGAGTTTAGGGATCATGAAATGCATGGGATAAGGGAGCCATGGGCTCGTCATGAGATGACAGATGTGAGTCCTGATATTTTAAAGCAATTATGAATAACACTCTGAAAAAACTGCCATCCATATGACTTAATAAACTTAGTATTTTTCCCTACAGTTATGTTTCAATAAGGTTAAACAGTGATTCTTTTCCCAAACCTGTTTCAAATAATGGTAGAATGCTGAAGTAGAATCCACTGTACTGTTACTAAAAGCCTATTGCTAAGCAAACATGGCCATGGTAGAGGGGGAGCTCATGCTGCCACAACTGACAGAGCATACGGAAGCTCATGCAGAGTGCCACCTGCCCTACTGCTTACTGTCACAATTCCCAAGGGTGTCCCCCTCTGGGCTTGCCATGATGTGCCAAAGCAGCGATGGCGAACCTTTTAGAAACTTAAACAGTGCAAACAAGCTGCTGCTGTGCTGCTGTGCACGCACCACAATTTTGCCACTCCTATGCTACAAGAACAACCCCCATGAAAACTCAAGCAGTTATTGTTGGGGCTGTGCATAAGTACGGGAAGCAGGTTGGGACAAGGTTCCACTTTTGTCTCATTCTATATATTTGATTTTGAGGAAGTCACTTGTGTTCCCAGATTTTCCACTGTAAATGAGGAAATCACTTCAGCATCTTCAACTGGTTCTTGGGGCCAGGTTTTTAGACGTTGGATAGTTTTTACCCTTATGGCCTTTATAGTCTCTTAAATATGAGGAAACATTGGCTAAAACGTTTGGAAGCCCTGTTTCTGTTTCAAACTTGGAAGAGTGTGTGCCCTTGATTTCATGTTTCTACACAGCAAACCCTCACCAGGTGAACGGATAAAGTGTGGTGCTGAGCACAGTGGAACACCACTCTGCTGGAGAGAAGGAAAAACTTGAGTCATTTGTAGGGAAATGGAGGCACTGTGAGTCCCTGGTGTTGAGTGAAATAAATCAGTCACATGAGCTTAAGTGTTGCATGATTTCTCTTACCTGAAAGCCCCATAAAAGTAAAGAGCAAAATATGAGATGGGTAACAGGAAGTAAGGAGATGGATCTTTCTCATAGCGAGTGCATAGAGAGCTGGAGGACGTAGAGAGGGAGGGGAGAGAGATGAGGGAAAGGGGATGGAGAAAAAGAAAATGGGATGTGTTATGTACGTGTACCAACTTCCCACAAGGAATGTAAACATTATGTACTATACACATGTACTACAAAACCAAAATTTAAAAAATTTAAGCCATTGGATCTTTGATGAGAAGACTCTCCTCAGAGTACATAGCTGCTGCCAGCCACAGATGCCACATCTTTGCTGCTTACTATTCCCACTGTCTGTCAGCCACCTTGATTCAGTGGCAGCATCTGCCTGTCCCCTGTAGGCATCGTGACTGTGGCTTCCAGAACTCTCTTTTGGTTTCAAATGTCTTCGATTCTACCTTTTTCCAGAATAGAGTGGATTTGCCACAGAATAGAATAAATAATGCACTTGCTAACTTTTCAGAATTTTCTATATATAGGGTATTGATCTACATAATTATGACCATGAACATTAGTTTTCAGTTAGGCATAGTTTACTTTTTTGAGTCTGAAGTGTATTCTTACATCATATAATTGATTTGCCATTTTCAAGTGATTAGGTTTGATGTAACCATTAAATAAGAACCAAGCTTCTTGTATTATCTTAAATTATCAGAAAGTTCAGAAATAATTTAGAATGAAGGGGAAACAGCCCTGATATTCACTGTTTGATAATGTATTATCTATCTTCTTTCCATCTTCAGGGAGTCCAGAAAAATAGAAATGTCTGGGGCAGCATCAAGCAGGAGGGAAACTTAACAAATCATAAAATGACAGCCACTTATTTAATAAGAGTTTTATTCCATAATAATTATACACATAGTGTATAATAATTATATGAAAGAAAAGGGTATCTACCTACCTACCTGTCTGCCTACCAGGCAGTAGATATGGGGCCTGATATACCTCCAATTATAAGTTAAGATTTGTGGAATTTGGGAAGTACACTGTGTTTTAGACATTTCTGTGCTAGTTAATCTTGTCAACTTGACTGGATTAAGTCTTTCCTGGAGAGGTGATTGGATTGTGTGATAGTCCTGAGTGGATTAACGTGCTGGTGTCCATAGCTGGATATGCAGTAGGAGGTGGAGCCCGTTGGCAGTGGTGGGTCACTGGGGTCTGCTTTTGAGAGTGCCAGCTCAGCGGTGGGGAGCCCATGGCATGAGGGCTGCAACAGGCACTCAGAGCCCTCTCTGCCATCACGTGAGCCAAGTACCACAGAAGCTGAGCACTGGATAGTAGCTATTTTTTCTAGACTAAAATCTCAATATTCAGGTTAATTGCAGGGATGGGACTTTATGATAAATAAGTGCTTTGGGGTTGCAGTTGGGGTCTCGGTCTCTAAAATGTTGGCTGTCACTCTGTTGCTGGTGCTGGTGTATGCTGGGCACTCTGAACCGAGAAGCCTTGCTCTACCATGGGTATCCACCATGAAGTTCCTGCCTTGGAGCCATTAAAGGATAGTGTGAAACAGCCAAGCGAATTTCTCTTCTTTTAAACTGTGGGCAGGAGATATTTTGTCCCAGCATTGGAAAAGCTGACCAATACAATTTCTTCAGAAGTGATTTAATTCTTAGGACTCAGGCGAGAGTTTAATATTCTCCAAACTCCTTTACTCGTTCTCATTATTTCATGTGATTTCAGTAACTCAATTCAGCATTCATATTGAGTCCACACAGCTGGGTGGGGAAATTCTACACAGTGGGACCTAGCCCAAGCCCTTGTTCTCATACTTGCTACACCCACAAAGATGGCAGATTATTAAGATGTTCTGAGCCTCTGTCTTTCTTTGTAAAATGGGAAAATAATAGGGCTTATGAAGAAGTTCATAAAATCTAAATGAAGTGTATCTCCTAAGTCACTAACGTAAAATAAAAATTCACCATACTTTTTTTGTTTTTTTATTTGTTTGCTTTTGTCTCAGGAAATAATTATTAAGACCTCAATATTTCTTCACTTCTGACAACTCTTTAAAAAGTCTTGTTTTAACTAAATGGAGGTTTTTGACTATTGTCTTTTTTTTGTAAAGCAATATGTAATATCTCTTAGTCCTTTTTTTTTTTCTTCCTGATTATGTATGAAGGCTTGTGAGCAGATGTCTACTACATTTGTCTTCATGTTTGAACTATATTTTAGCACTTAACAGCTCCCACCAGGTGAAACCTTTTTTAGGTGCTCACTACCAGTACATAGTTGTTTTTTCCTGGCATGACTGAGGTATGAACTAATCTGATCCCACATCATGGTTGCGCCTACTGTTAGAGTAGCATGTTGAGGAAGGTTCGGCAAGCAGGAACCTTGTTTTTGTGGGATGGGTGGTGAGGGTGAGTCCTGCTACACCAGGGAGCCCTTTGGCAATAATTTAATACATTGACAGGAGAGCCATTTGGCTGGGTCTTCCTCCTCCTATTTGCTTTTTTTTGGGGGGGTGTCAGATTATTTGGAATATCAGTCTTCAGAATTCTTTGGGCAACTAAGCATTTGGGGTCACTGTGCTGTAGGTGTACAAGCTGGTAACTTCCGAAATCCAGAGTGAAAATCCTTGAAGAAAAGAAAGTCAAACACATTGAGATTTATAACACAGTGTAAGATGCAGAAAAAGAAACCTAAGTCCAAAAAGATAGCACTAAATCTCCTAAAATTCACTCCAGTGTGAATCAGTACTTTCAATCTCTGCCTTTTAAATTACTGCTTAGTATCTTAATTGATTTTTCACTTAGGAAACACAAAACAAACAATGACGAACATCTGAAAGGCAAATGAAAGCATTTCTTGGTTTGGGTTAAAACGTAGGCCATATATCTAAGTGCTTCCTGTTTTTCAAGAATTCTTTAAGGTATGTATTTTAATTTCTTACTTTCTTCCATTGTTTTAAATTTTCTTTACATTTCATGCTAGTTGCATTCATTATAGGTGCCTTATCCTTATTTATTTTGTTTAATAAAATGATACAATAACATGACTACTTAACAGTATGTTGATCACTGTCTTCCACAATATTTTATGCTTATTACTTTGTTTGCATTGTTTTGTTTTCCTTTTATTTGCATTCTTGTATTAACTAGCTCTTTTTGTTTTCTTTGAATTGATGGCTTTAGACAGGTTTTTTTTTGTTACTGCTTATCTCTGTATTTTAGTAGTCATATTTAAATCTATTTGAAACTTGTTATTTTTGCAGCAATTCATTTTGAAAAATTGTCACATGTATCAGTATTTTACATTGCACACTTGTATACTCTGTGCCCAGATTCTACAATTAACTTCTCATTATACTTGCTTTATTGTTTAAGACAGTCCCTTTTAAAAGTTTATTTGGTATTTTTTTGCAATAGATTTTACACAATTTCATTAAGTAAAAAGTGCTTTTGAGCTGCTTAAAGCATTATCCACACACATTGGTTGAGTTAGAGTATGTCTTGCTCAGAGACTTTACAGAAGGAGAATTTTAAGGCCCACACAATCTGACCTTTCCATGCAGTGACCTTGTTATAGAGGAACGGGCTATAACAGCCCAGGTCCCTGGGTACAGTGAGGAAGGAGTGGGCAGCTGTGCCCCCAGGAGTAAGTGTAAACAGCTACAGTTACCAAAATGCTGAGAAGCTGTGCTCATGGCAAGTGCCTGCGAGGAAAGTTGTAACCCAAACTAGGAAAGGTGTCAGGGTGAGAGCAAAGCCCAGAACATGCCAGGTGTGGTGGTGCAGCCTATAATCCCAGCACTCAGGAAGCTGAGGCAGGAGGTCAACTTGGGCTACCTCGTTCGAGGCAGTCTGAAAGGCATAGTGAGGCCTTGTCTCAAAAAAAAAAAAAAAAGGCACTGCAAACAAATAAAAAGCACAGGAAAGTAACAACAGCAGCAACAGGGGGTGAATAAATCAGGATTCCAGAATTAAAGGCTGGGGACTTCCATTTCAGGTGCCTCCCACTGAATCTCTGTGATTGACAGGAATGATTGGCAGGGTGCTGAGTCATCTCAGGGACACTTAGCACACATTCTCATCTCAAAATGCATTCTGATTTGCATATTTATAAGCCTGTAAAGAATTGGGAGTAGGGTAAAAGTGACCAGAAAGTCAGGCTAGGAAATACAAACTATAGGTGCTCTCACCTAGGGCATTAGCAAACTCCTAAGCTTTTGTTATTTTATTCTCACTCTCTTAGGACAGTGAAAACAGGAAAAACCATAGGCTGTGGTTCTGGATTAAATGGAGGGAAAGAAATGACTTGATGCTCAGATCCAGTTTTTCAAACTGTACCAATCTCAGGAGGAATTCATTATTCCCACACTAGGCCATCGATCTAGCATCAAATTCCCGGTACAGGAGCCTTCGCAGATTTTTACCTTCTGACGTTAAATTAAATTTACTTGTCAAATGCAATTGCATGTCACTTACTGCCATTTCCAGAGAACAAGTGACTGATCAATCTACTTTTATTGACTATTTGCCACAAGTTGATAAATGTTTAGGTTAACACCCAGATGGTAAATGCCAACTTTTTTGTTTGTTAGAAATAACCAGTGAAAAAAGTTGGGACTGAATTTGTTTGAATCTCTTTCCCCTCTCATCTTCTCTCCCTTATTTCCCTTTCCTTCCTTCCTTTCTTCCTCCCCCTTTTCTTTTTTCTTTTTCTTTTCTTTTTCTCCCCTTCCTCCTTCCCTTCCTTCCTCCCTCCCTTTCTCCCTCCCTTCCTTCTTTCCCACTAGGATTCTTACAAGTAAAGAATCCCAAGGATTCTTACAAGTAAAGCAAATACTCTGTCCCTAAGCTAAATTCCCAGCCCTCCACGAGTACATTCAGTTGGTTAGAAATACATTTTAAAGCCTATACTGCTAGGCACCAAGTTATTCCCCAAAACTGTAATTCATCAAATTGTAAAATATAGCATTTGTTTTCAAGATACTGAATGTACACACAGACATTCTTAAACTGCATTTTGAATTATGGGAATTATAAATAAAATTAGTAGTTAGGTCAAATGTTCTAAAAAGTCAAAACATAAGATTTGTTATCAGATGCATTGGTATGCTGGTGTGGTACTGGTTGGAGGTCTGGGACCCGGGGTCCCCCTGTGAAGAGATCTTCAGCTTCCCTGGTTCCTCCCTCCAGGGCAGCAGGAATGCAGCTGTTGAGCAAGGCTGACTCAGGACCCAAAGTCTTTTAGGAATAGAATGAGAAACTCAGATACTTAAAGTGAAGTAAAACTGGCCAGGTGTGGTGGCGCACTCCTGTAATCCCAGCACTCACCAAGCTGAGGCAGGAGGATCTTCTTGAGTTCGAGGCCAGTCTGGGCTACAAAGTGAGGCCATGGCCAACCTGAACAGCATGGTGAGACCCTGTCTCAAAAAGACACACACACACACAAAAAAGTGAAGTAAAACAGAAGATTTACTGATAATGTTGCAAAAGGAGGGGGTGGGGTGCCATATAGCAAGCAAGCCGTATGGCAGGGAAAAGCTCAAAGTGACAGGTGAGGTTCTCAGCCTGATGTCTTTGCCTTGTCCTTATTCATAGGGCTAAGCGAACGTCTATGAATGACTTTTTTTGATTGGTGCAATCAGGATCTTAGCCTTTGTTTCTGGGTGAGCCAAGGTTCACAGGAGCTATGCGCATGTAGCAAAAAGTATGCAAAGTACTACAAAGGGCAGCTCTTCCTGCACATCATGTCATGGGTAAGCATATGGTTATCTCCATTACACTAGCCACTCAGGTCACGCCCTTGCTGACCAGTCCTCCCTCACTACCCCTCACCATTGTCAGCCATGAGAAAAACAAAAAAGAGAAGAAATGAGTGTCAGGATGTATTTCATCTCTCCATCCCAGGACAAAACTTATTTTCCTTCGTGGTCTTCAAATGGTGTTTGAATATATAGTAGCTTGTATACTATCTTTGAATAATGGTTGTATTTGACTTAAGTATTAATGTGTCCAGGTAGTTTAGTTATGAAAATGAGGATGAGTCTCTTCCATCTTTCCTCCACCACTATTCCCTCTTCATCTAGTACTGTATCTTTCCTGTTCTTCAGGGCTGAAATTGTCAACATTTATTGTCTCTGCTTCAACCCGGTATTCCTCCTGTACCCATTTTTTTTGTGTGGCTATTACATAATATACATTGAAAATAGTTCTGATAAAGTCACAGTTGTCAAAATATCAGTGGACACCTTACATAATTTGTATGCCAGGTAGTTCTTTCCATCCCAAGCACAGTACATACAATGAGTTCCCTGAAGTTAGAAAAAGGTGAATTAAAAGAAATCTTCACATTTGTACCAGTTTTCCCTCTTTCTCCTTCGAAGTTATTTAGTTTGGAAGAGGCTAAGAATTGAACATTCAGAGGGACATGAACTGCTGAACATAGGATCATAGTATGTTTATTATTACATGCATACAAAGTAGGTCCCGTTTGCTGAGCATAACTCTAGGCATCTGGTTAAAGGCAAAGATGGGAAGATGGCGACCCTTCCTGCTTCTCATTCGCAATCAGAGGTCAAGCATTCTTCATATAATACAAAGTTAAGCCTATCTCAGTGGAGTGCAGAGAATTGTGAAGTTCCGAAGACCAGTGTAGCAAAGAACAATTCATTAATCTTTGTTTAGGAGGATAGGGAGACAAGTTATTAGCTTTAGCTTGACAAAGACTCTGCAAGCTCATTTTTGGCTCTTTTGCCTTGAGGAAAGTAGCTCACTGTTTTCTCAGCAGGCTGGAAGCCATCTGAGCAGATGGTACAAAGCTTCGTGTGCCAGCCACAAAGCATTCGCCTGGTGTGTTTGCACGTGGCACTGCTTTTGTCCAGACAGCAGGCTATCAATATAGAGTGTTTTCCAGTACTCTTCAGCTGACAGTGGGGAGGGAGGAGGCGTCCATGAAGGGAGGACCAGAAGCGGTGTTCTTCCATTTATGATCTTCTGCAAACAGACTTCATGATTGGCAGGTTCAGGCGACAGAATTAAGGGATGTGCTGAATCCTAAAACTCCCTCCCAGACCAGAGGAACCTGTTAGGCTTATTCACTGGCAGCTGTTCTTCTGGCTGTCCCTACACCTGTGGTTTGTAAGTCTCTTCCAGCATGGATCCAATGAAGCATTTAGGTCCAAAATCACTGGTTGGTCATTCTTCATGTCTATATCTTCAGCATTACCAAATAGCTTTGGTTCCTTCTACTCTGTTGAATATGGGTCGGTAAGCCTGCATTACAGAACTTTAATACTAAATTAAGCTATTAATATTTTCCTTTATAAGCATCATTGCCTACTTCTGGTTCAGCTTCCAATCTTGATTATTACCATGCAATTTGAGCTATTCCCTCAACTACTCTGAACTTGAGGGTCCACATCTGTACAACTGGAAGAAAAACCATCTTTGGCTATTGAGAAGATGAAAACAAAGTGTGCATACAAGCATTTGTAAACTACAAATTGCCTTTTGAATACTCATGTTGTGGCTGTTGTTGATTATCTGATGTGGTGGTGTTGAGACATTTTAGATATGACTAAAGGAGAAAGCTTAAATAGGTGAAAAGAACCCAGAGTTTTAGACAATACAAGGATCAGAACTAGTTTTTGTGTTAATTAGCTTTCTGTAAATGAGATAAAATACCTGAAGTAATAAAATTAAAAAGAAGAAATGCCTTCTTTGGCTATTAATTTCGGAGGTTTCAGACCATGTTCAGTTGACCCCATGGTTTGTTATCCCTGTCTGTGGTGTATCGGCACACTGTGGCGGGAACACAGGGCCAAGGAAGCTGCTTGTCTCATGGCAAGCTGGACGTGAAAAACAGGAAGGACAGGGATACAATACCAAGCTAAGGAACAAGCCTTTATCATTTAGAACTTCAGAGATTCTTATCTAAACCACCATGGTTTTCTTATCTGTAATGGAAGATGATAATACCTAAGTTGCAGGTTTATATGCAGATGATAATATTATGGGAGAAACTGACTGCAAATCTCTGTTCTTGTTTGTATTCTCACTCTGGATAAGTCACTTATCCCACTTTAGTCCTTCATTAACAAGGAGGAGGAAGCCTACTTTATATTGTTGCAAATACAAAGTAAGATGGTTTACAGAACGTTTCTAGCTCAGAGTAAGCTTTTAATACATGTGAATTATGTTTACTCTTTAGCATAATTAGTTAGTGACAAATATTTTTAGAGTTTTCTTATTGTTTATGGAGAAGTGGGCACATAACCTCATCTTCTTCTTCACAAATACTACTTTTTAAACTAAGGTTGTGACAGGTAGAAATATCAGCTCTCAGCATTATTAGTGGATTGATTTCCTTTAAGTAAACTCCATGAAGGGAAAACAACTAGGTAGATAAATGATACCAATTGGCTATTTCATCATTATTTTTCCAAGTTTCCTGTTGTACTCTTCCCAATTAACTGATAAATTATCTTGCTGTTTTTGAAGATTAGCCGAGATATTTGTGATTATAAGACCTGCCAATGAGTCATATGTAAGCCGTCTTCAGCACTGGTACCTCCAGATTGCTTTGATACCTTCTTTGGTTTATATAAACAAATTCAGGGCAATCCAATGACTGTTTTGTTCTATCATTTGAAAACAGGATGGAAGACTGCAAGTCTTGTGAACATTTCCTCACTATATCCAGGCTCTATACTATTTTTAGTTGCTATTTTGTGAATGGGCTTTTCTATCAACTTACTTCTTTGTTGTTGTTTTTTTTTTCCTTCTGTGTATCTTCATTATAAACACCTCATTCTTAAATACTTACATGTCATATAATTTTGATATTTATCCAAATTTACTCTAAAGTTCCATGTAATTCATTTCTATAAGAGTGATAGGACTTACTTTTTTATTATTTGAAGTTATTTCAATCTTAAAGCAAAATGAAAACTATAGATAATTTTCTTCAGAACCCTTGGAGGTAAGTTACCTTTGCCATAACCTAGGGTGGTGCTAAGTCCTTCAGTCCAAATTCTCCTTGAACTTTCTTTCCACTTATAGAATAATAGCAGCATAATCATAAAATCAGGAAATCAATATGCTGCACCACTAACATATAGTCTATAGATCCCATTCAAGTTTTGCCAAATATTCCAATAATTTCATTTGGGGGCAACCAATAAATCACAGGGTCTATGCAGTTGTCATATTCTTTTAGTCTCCTTTAATTTGGAAAAGTGCTGTAGGTTTCCCTGAAATGTTTCAAGCATTTGAAAGGATTAGTTGACAAAAGCCTTTAAGTTTGTCTGAGTTTTTTCCACAATTTACTTCATGCATATTTGGCAGGAGCATCACAAATAGTGACACATTCATTTATATCTTATCAGGTCGTGCCTGACTTTGGTGTGACTCGTGCTAGTGATGTTCACTCTGATAACTTAAGATGGTATTTTACAGGTTTCCTTACTGTAAGGTTATTTTTGATTTTGAGTACTGCATAAGCATTTTGTGTGGAAATACATTGAAATATGTAAATACCCTATCATTAAAGTTTCACTAAGTACATTAATTGATATTCTATTCTGTAGCAGAGAGGTTTTTTTCCTCAGTATTCAATGAGTATTTATATCTTTACACCACTATGGACTCATGGATTCCAATTTTATTTTCATTAGTTATAAATCATTGATTTTTGCATTTTGATACTCAGTTTATAACAAGCAGATTTGGTCACCCACCACCATTTTATTTAGCTTGTGGGCCTCTGACAGATAGATTTCCATCATTCTTTGAATAATTCTTTACATTTTTGCCATAAGACTTTTTAGTTCCTCTGTATTCTTTTCCTGCCTAAGTTCTAGAATCAACTAATTCTGTTGGGAATGTGGATTCTTTTTAGTGAGCCACAGCATTTAGAAATTAGGCTCCAGGTGTAGGGTATGTTTGTTTCTATTTAAGGCACATGATGGCCTTTGAGTCATCCTTTGTTAAGGAAGAGCTAAAGAATATGTCTTACTTACTTTTCTCATTGCTGAGACAAAATACCAAACACTAAAAGTTGAATGAAGAAATGTTTATGTAGTTCACAGTTTATACAGGTTTCAATTCATGGTTGGCTGACACCAGCTCAGGGTGGTATTGAAGATGGGCATTGCAGAGAAGAAAATATTTGTGGCAGACAGCAGGTGGCAAGGAAAACAAGGGACCTTAGCAACTTCTATTTTTTTGCTCCTTTTATATTCTATGTAGGCTACTGGGATTAGAATGTTGCCAAACCAATCAGTGGACTGATTTAGTAATCACTCACCCTTAATTCTAGCACCCTTAGTCATAGCATTGCACCATGAAACAATTAAATATTTTTGATGCAGCCACTTGTGAAAAAGCTCCACCTATGACCACATGAAGCTTTGGGCAGACATCTAAACACAAACCATAATAGCACATGTATATGAATACCTACATTTACATTTGTATTTATGTCTCCATTTGTCTTTCAAGAAATTGTTAACCAAATTTCAGTCTAAATTTTCACTGGTCATTCCAGTGTTTTCCTTTCCATATTTGTAACTTCTTCAACAGTGAAAACTCTGGCTATTCTGATGCCCTTTTATATTTTATTTGTCCAATCTTTCTAAAAACCAGTCATCCTAAACTTTTGGGGCAGCATTTTTTCTTATCATGCACAATTTCCTTATGTGTTGGCCTTGATAATTTTTGAAAGGAAAATGAAGAAGACAGGAAAGCTGGCTAGGAGGCTTGTGACATTTATGTGTCAGTATTCAGAAGCACTGCACTACTCTGGGTTTCAGTAGAGTACATCTTTGATCATTTCTGTTTCTTTTTACTTCCCTACTGTGATTGGGGTGGAAGCACCTTAAAAAGCATCTTCTTGTGTTCTTGTCACTGGTTTCTGTGTTAAAACCATTTGTAAACCATTTCTTTGCAGTCTGGTATTGCTCTGGTCTTGGAGAAGCAAACATTTTCTTGAGAGAAACATTTGATGTAGTGTGTGGCTTTCCTGTCTCAGATATCATGGTATTATTGCATGTCCTTTAAAACATTCACTTATTCTTACTTAGAGCAGTGTTTCCAGATTCACATTTTTATTTTTAAAATGGGTGTTCCTTTTCAAATTGCTATATGAGCAGAAGACCAATTTAAACTATTCAAAGGCCTCTTCTTTGTATCAAGGCAGTCTGTCAGAGAATTCTGTGAGACCTCAAATCTATGTGAGAGAATATTTTGCCTTAAAATTCATCTTCAGTTGCATAGAACTGGTTTGATCTTAATAATCAGCACACAATACGTTCATCCTTAGTCTACACATGGCCTTCATTCATTCATTCACTCATTCATTCCTGGGAAACAGATGCTAGTTAGTCCCCTTAGCTTCCTGTTTAATGGGAAGGACAGGTGCATAGTACTGCAGACCTGTGATGGGAGATTTGGCCCAGTCAGCAGACTCAGGAACAGAGGCCTAGAAGAAGGACAGTCTTTCAGGAGGGCAGATAGTGAAGGTCTTGAATTATGAATGCATGTAGGATACAGAGGTGAAGCCAGCTATGTGGGGCCTTTGCGGCCGTGCTTGAAGTTTGGAAGTCGGCTTAGAAATGTGAAAGCCTGTATTTGTCTACTCTGACTACCATAACTGAGAATCACCTACTGGTGGCTTAAATAGCAGACACTTACTTTTTCATAGTTTTTGAGGCTAGAAATATAAGAGCTAAATGTTGGTACCATTGGTTTCTTCTGAGGCTTTGCTTCCTTGTTGGCAGGTAGTTGATGTCTCATTTATGACCTCACAAGGACCTTCCTTCTGTTTTTGAGTACATTGACATTCCTCTTCTAAGAACAGATTTTTGGATTAAGCTCTCACCCTTGTGATCTCATTTAATAGCAGGCACTTCCATAAAACCTGATTTCCAAATATAGTTACACTGAAGAATGGGGCTTCATTTTTTCATCTATTCATTTACCAATTGATTAACCCAGTTCCAGTTAGGTCAGTAATCATTAAGTAACAAACATTTTCTAGGTACTGGGAATATAACAGAAAATAAAACAGATGAAAATACCTGTTCTTATGGGACAAACCAGGTCAAAATATTTTAAATAATAACCTGTGCCATAATAGTTGGGTTAGAAGGTGCCTATACACCTTTGCAAAATTTTAGAGGAAATAGGCAGAGATACAAAGAGCAAAGGTGGTAGTGCTAGTGATCCTGGGAAGAAAAGGAAATGTGGATTTCTGGACTAGATAGATGAGGAAAGTGAGTGTGTATTCTCAAATTTCAGTACACAGAGGCAATAACCTGCAGCGTGCCTGTGCTGTAACTTTAGTGCAGTGACTGCCCCCTCCTTTTCAGTTATTTAAGGTGTTAATCTGTAACAACAACAATAAAAAAATAACAGGTCAATCCAGACAAATTTCTTATGGGTTTCACCTCTTATTATTCCTAATGTAATATTGTGAAATCAAAACATAGAACATGTGGCCCTGAAGCAAGGCCAGCAGATCGCTGTAGCTGCTGGTTTCAAACAGGAGCCTAAAGAGAATTTTTCTGTGGTCTGTTGGCCATTTCAGAACTTTGGAAATGGAATGGGCAATTCATCAGAAAGAAATAGCAGGTGAATATGGCAGACTTTGGGGGGCCTGCAGGGGAGAGGCACTGGCGCCTCAGGACCTGCACCATGCGGTTGACTTGGGGTGCCAGGAGAACAAGGAGCTCCTCCCCTCTCTGGGTGGTGGCTGTGAGTGTGGCTGACTTTCAGCAGCCCGAAGGAGAGAGACCCTGGTGCATCGGTTGACTCAGGATGCCGGGAGAACAGGGAACTCTTCCCGTCTCTGGGGGGGCGACTGTGATCCTGCCTGCATGTGGGCTGAGAATCGGACATCTCATGTCGTCCTGTACCCCATCCTGTGTCCCCCCTCCCCCTCCCCCCCTTGGCAAGTGGGAGCCAGTGAACTATACATCTTGTGAAAAGATTGGCTATGTTATTTAGTAAGAGCTCTCCATATGCGAAGATAAGGACAACCATTTGGAAGAAAACAGGAGACAATATGACAGATGGTGAAAATCTCTGGTTGTCTAGCTTTGACATTTATGCTTTCTTATGTCCCATTCTGTTATGTTTTGTTGTGTTTAATTTTACTCACTTTTAAAATAAAAAATAATAATAAAATGTCACATCAAGGAGAAATAGGTATTCATAACACTCAAATGAACTGTGGCATAGAAATATTTAATACTTTTCATCATATTTCTCTGCCTTCTACTTCAATACAACTCATGAATTGTGCTTATCTTCTCCTCTTCTTGGGCTGTAAGCTCTGTCAATTAACTTCTTTCCATGTCTTGATTTAAACTGAATGCCAAGATTTTATTTTGTGTTGAGATGGAGTCTTGTTATGTAGGTCAGGTCGGTATTGCACCTGCCATCTTCCTAGCTCAGCTTTCTGAGGCTTGGGTGCATCATGTTGCTTTCTAGCATAGCATGTCATCTTATGCCATTTCTCTGCACTGCTTTTACCTGATATTTCATGTTTATTTATTACTTTCTTTTCTCAATAGCTTGTGACCTTCAAGAAAGCAGGATCAACCTTATCTCTTACTATGCATTCAGCACCTGAAACCACAGAAAGTAGAGAATTATATAATGCATAAACCTGACCACTTCTCTATTAGCTCAACCATTAGAAAATATACTTTCCATTCCCTTCCAGCCTGACTTAGAAGAAACACATTCTGTAACTAAAGAGTTCTTCTTTTGTGATTTTCACCCCTACTAAGAATAATGAAAAATTATGATGTGTTTAATTAAGAGAAAAATGTACTCAAGTTGAATGGAACAGCACTAACAATTCTGTATCTAAACATTGCTGTCAATAATTCTGTATATCACATGACAACTTTGTGTTATTCCTGTCTTTATTCCTTTCCTGTAATTCCCACTGATTTCATAAGACTTTCTGGAAAATACCAATTAGATAACACCCAGAATGACAGAATAAATGCTTGTATCTATTATCTTTTGAATATTTTCCTCTGTTCTTTTCTTGAAAATGTATAACTTTCCTATAATTTCCTTAGTCATTCTCCAAACAATGTTTCCATTGTATTTTGATTTCTTCTTGACTGATACACTTAAATAAATTATGAAACTGAATCAAGCAGAACAGACTTTCATAGAGCATAGTCGAATACCAGATAAATTTCAGATGGCTGGAGAAAGCCAGAAAATTTTTTCTAACTTCCAAAATCCTGCTTTGGAACATTGTTGTAGCCTAGTTAAAAAAAATCTAGTAATTATGTTTTGTCTACATTCTGTGAGCAACACAGATTTCTACACCCCTCCTTCAAAGATTAAAGTTGTGACACATTTGAATTATGGCCTAAATTTTAAAAACATATAAGATGAGGAGACTGATTCATATGCACTTCTTCTAAAGAAACATTGCTCTATAAATTCACTTCTAGGGAGGAAAAGTAATTAAGCGTGCACTCATACTGATCTATACAAAGTGTTATCACCAATGTAAAATTGCTTAACATACTCTCAATTCTATTATAGTCTCTAAACTGTGACCCTTTCAAAATATTTATATCTGTCAATGTAAAAAAAAAATCTGCTTTGAAAACCATAAGGCTTTTAGACAATGAAATGAATTTAAAAATCCATATTAATTGTTTAACTTTCTTTTTTGAGTAACTTTTTTATTAAATTCGTGATCTTAATTTATCTTTTGTCTTAATTTAACTTTTAATAAATTAAGTCATCATTTGAATGTTACATTTAATTGTTACTTTTTAAAAGAGGAGCACATAGGACTAAAAACTCTAGAAATGGAAGCTTAAATTGGTAATAGCCCATAGAAACTTGAATAAATGCCTTCAGGGATTCTTAAATATTCTAAGTTAAAGTAAATGAGCCAATAGAATTCTCAACCAAAATAAGCTACAGTACCTTTGATTTGCATGGAGAAAATGGTATTAGAAGGACAAGAGTCCCAATTCCTCAGCTTCCTAACTACTTCAGTTTGAGTATTAGGGAAGACGTATACTTCTGAAGCCAGAGTTTTGAGACCTTTGAGCTAGCTTCTCTTTGTTAATGACTCCAGAGCAAGATTCTGGATCTATGGAGTGAATAAGAATGATACTTGGAATTGAACTTCCAAAAACTATTTGGTAACCTGAGACAAAACCAAAGAGCTCTGGATGTAGAATACAACTTCCCATAGTCAAAATCTCCAGGCTTAAACACTGGAGTCATTGTTAGTTGCCATGTTTATAATTTCTTTGACAAAACAGTTCACAAAATGAGGCATTTTTCATGTCCTACTTTTCAAGCATTATTTGGGTGTAGAACAAAATCTATTAAATCTATTCCAGGTCACAGCAAACTATAAATAATTTTTTAAAGTTGAGAAATTTGTTATTTGGAAAAGAGGACAACTTTCCCCCTTTTTAGCTACATAGTATTATTATTGTTTTCCTTGTAATGCAATGTGTCTGTCTTTGCCTTTTGAGCTACCATCTTCATGAAGAATATATGTTTCTGCTGGTATGTGTTTACACATACTGGTATTCTGCCGGTATGTGTTAACTTATTACAGATCTATAGACAGATAAATACCAAATTTTATAAGCTCATATTTCCTACAACTCTATGTTTCTTATATGAACCCTCATCACTGTGGAAGAAAGGATATGACACTGTTCTTTATCACCAATATTGTTAATAGGATATATGTGGGGGTTTTTTTGTTTTTGCTTTTATTTTTTTGGTACTGGGAATAAAACTCATGACCTTATGCCTGCCAGTCAGGGGCTTGCCACCGAGCAATATCCCTGACAGATATAAGCTTTGTAACAATCATTCTAGGAACTTAAACCATGACATATTCAAAGTAGACTCTTTAGAAAGGCCTGAATATGTGAATATGATAGTTCATTAAAGTGATTCATGGTCTTTCAAGCAAAGAATCTGTTTTACATTTATAAGTTTTATTTTTCTATTGTTGACATCATTTGCATTAAATGCACAACTTTTGTGAAAATGGCAGTTGCCAACAAGATCACTGACTGGAGTTCTTTAGGTGTTTATTTATTTATTTTTGTCTAATGGAATCAAGTGTTATCATAGAATAAAAGATTTTTTCTTTGCAGAAAAAAAACATAGCACATGTTTACTGTGTACATAAAAATAAGAAGGACTAGAAACTCTATCTGGTTATTCTGTCCTAAATTTAAATATTTATTTAAAGAACAGACAGTTATCTTCCTTCAGCAGTCCCTCCTCTCATGTCCTCAGTCAGATGAGCACTGATGCTAGAAAAATTAAGCTTTTTTTTTTAAAAAAAAATTTCTACTGCCATGATGTAATTAGAAATAAGAGAGGATGTGTTTGAAATTCACTGGAGCATAAAACTAAATTAAGTAATGATTTGCCTGTTTTTTTACTTGAACCTATGTAAAGACCACTCTTCAGACATTAATTCTTAAACAAAGGGCTGCTGTTAGGATTTTGAAATAAATAGCATATGTTCAGAGGTAAAAGGAAGCCTCAAATTAGGCAAATTTAAATAATTTAGAATGCCGAGCGTACACATAAATATGCATTTTCCTGCCTTCTCAGGGAAGGGAGATGAATGCCTCCCAGCTCTGAACCAGAATGTTGACATTCTCTATCCATTCATGGTAACTCGCATGTAATTTAATACTTTGCCCCTCACGGTATCAATCTCTCCATCTGTTTACTTACTAATGTTGACTCCAAAATCATTCCTTCAGAAAATAAATATACCAGGCAGAATTCTGTATAATAACTTAGGCAAGTAAAATATTTCTGTGAGGAAAATATAGTAGAAATAATACATTCTCTTTCTTTTATTTTTAAAGAAAAAATCACTATCTTTCTGTAGGTCTAGGTACACATTTTAAATATTTTATTAATTGACAAAATTATAGATATTTATGAGGTACAATTAGAATATTTACATCATGTATACAATGAATAATAGTGAAATTATGCCATTAGCAAGTCATCGCTTCAAATATTTATAATTTTTGGTGTCAGGAACCATTTGAAATCTTCTACACATTGTAAAATATGCAATAAATTATTGTTAGGTGAAATCACCATACTGTGTTGACAAATACAACTTATTCCTCTTACCTATTAACCTGTTAACCAATCTCCTCCTATTTCTTTTATCCAGCCTCGCATAACTCCTTTTCTACTTTCTGCTTCTATGAAATCAACTTTATAGCTCCCACATATAAATGAGACCATGTGGTAGGAAACTTTCTTTACCTAGCTTAATTCATTTAACACAGTTGTCCTCTAGTTCCAACTGTGTTGCTACAAATGACAGGATTTCATTTTTATGGCTGAGTAATATTCCATAGTGTATATACCCATATTTTCTTTATTCATTCCGTTGGTACAAACCTTAATTGCGAACCTGAAGTGGGAGGTTTGGGTATGGTCAACTGGTCGAATGAGTGAACATGACCTCAATGGTGGTGATACAGGAAACTTCCAAGCCCTGCACTTGAGACCAATCAGAACGTGTTATCATCAGTTCTCCTGGCATAAAATCAGGCAGGTTTTTGGTAGCCTGCCCTATAGCTGACATTAGCCTGAAGAATGAGGAATACGAAAGTCTCCTCCATTAACTTCTTCACCGGTGTGAACTCTCTCACTGTCCTGCTCTTATGCTGCAGAGCACACTTATTTCCCTACTTTTCACCCTGCAGACTATACTTACATTCCTACCTTTAATAAACATAAAATTTTGCTACCTTTTCCACGTGTCTTATCCAACTCTTTGATTAGGACACCAAAGACCTAACATGAGTCTACAAAACCCTACAACCTAGTGACAAACCTGTTTCTTGATATTCGATATTGTAGAATATGGACTTGGTCTTTTTCTCTGGTTCCTGGCAAGCAGCTCCCAAAATCTTTGTAACCTTCAACATGATAATTGTCTTTTCATATGCCAGTGAATTGACTGATAGATAAAATTTTCACCAGAAAGTTCAAGGCAGGAATAAAGGGTAAGTGGGAATCCTACCCTTCAACAGCCAATGAGGAAGGTAAGACTGATGTTTAAATTGATGGCTAATGATTTAATCAATTATAACTATGTAATGAAACCCCCATAAAACACAGCATGACATGGTTTGATAGCATTCATACATCTGAAGATTTGGAGGGTCCCAAAGGTTGCTTTATAGAAAACAGCCTAATAACTTCAAATACTGTATTTTACCCAGAGGGAAACTGAGGTCCAGAGAGGAAATACCTGTGTGTGTGAGGCAGAACTATGAATCTTGATGGTAGAGCTGGCATAAACACCCTCCTTCTTTGCTCCTTCTTTCTGCCACTCCAACATTTCTTGTAGTGTGAGGTTTCTAGTGCTGGTGATTCTTGAGATGGATTGTTCACTGCTAAAAGAGACAGTTGCTTTTCCATTCTCTTTCAATCATTCTAGTAAGATAATAGTCTTTAGCATTATGTTTTTTAATTCTGTAAATACTTGCTGATCTTTGTGTAAGAATGAATTAGTGAAGCTCATCCATTTCTGGTAAATTTAATAATATAGCTTTGGTTCAGCTGAATTTATCTTAGAGCAGTAATTCTACTTTTGTAGACTTTGGTAACTAAATAGTATTTTTTAAAGTCAAACTTTAAATAAAATAAATGGAATCAAAGAAAAATACTAAATAACAATCTGAGGTGTTGTAAGAATAGTAAATTTTAGTTTATTCAGAATTAAAGTTTAAGAAATGAAGTTACATTATATTGCTTTTCAAGTAGGCTTCAGAAATAATTGGTCACCAAATTTTATGGTTGCACATGTGTGTACATAGTGTGTGTGTGTGTGTGTGTGTGTGTGTGCACGCGCGCGCACATGCATGTCTTTGTGCATGGGTTGGGGAAGAAGGAAAAAAGGACATTAAAATTTTCATCATCTATAGCTTAATTTCTTTGCTGATTAGAAAAATTCTATCTAGAGTTAGGCTACTTTGATATCTACTGTAAATTAACTCTCATCTATATTACAGGTGAAACTTAAGGCAAAAATAAGCAAGTGAACCAGGAAAGAAGACTAAAGATGTTTATATACGATGGTTTGTCTTATTTTAAAACATGGGCATGCTCACTGGAATTCAGGCAAAAGAAACTGTATAAGAATGTTGTTTGCCTAAATTCTGCATTTCTACAACATAAAGGCTTACCTTCTCTTAGTATGTCCCTCATTGAATGACTTCCTGATGAAAGATGACTATAAAAATAGCATCTGTAGTATGAACATCTGCCTGGCCTCCTTAAAGTTTTCAGAACATTTGTTCAGTCCTCGAGATATACAGAGCAGCACATCTATATTTAGGAAGAGTAGACTTTTAGGTTGGCCCTGCACTTGTGGCAGCACCAAGTACAATTCCTAATTAAATCCATGTATCTGCCATCTCTGGAGCGAGTGAGCATTTTTTTATGTGTCATCTTGCATAATTTTCTCAAAATTTCTGAGCCTGCTCCTACAGCAGTAGAAACTGAAGATATCCTTCCTCACCATGTTTTCTGTCTTTGCTTTGCACAGGCCACACCATTACACATAGATGGAGCATGCCTGCAGCCCCTAACTTTTGTGCTGGGATTAACCACCAACCATACAGAAGCTGTTTCTAGTTAACAGTTCATCAAACTCTTAAGAGGTGTGAGTCAGCAGGGGATAAGGAGGCAAGTCAAGAAATCAAATTCTCAGGGACTCCTTGTGGCTCCAAGGTGCAGGGATGTAAACAGATCCACCATGATACTGCTGTGGGTCAAATTGAGAGAGGATATAAAATTGGAACTTGAACTTGAGAGATCAGTTGGAAGAAGCAGATCAGGTGAAGGAAAAAGGAGATGCAAACTTACATATGTGTATTTACGCCCCATGTCTGACAGCACTAATAGTGATCACAGCCATTTTTCATAATGTATTGATTCATTTTAGAAATATATACAATAGCATTCACCATATGGAATTTGTACCTGTACAAGATATATCTCCATTCCTCTTTTATCCCATTCCCCTCCCCTCTCTCAAACCCCTATACCCCCTCCTTATTTACAAAGATTTATTTCCATTTTATGCTTTTTTCTTTTACCTTCTGTCCGCAATTCCCCTTCCCCTCTGAACAATAACTTCCTATTTCACAGTATCTATGATACATTTTGGTTCTTGTCTAAACGTTCAGTTTCTCACACTAGAGAGACAGCACAATGTTTGCATATAAGTCTGACTTATTTCATTAAAAATTATGGTCTTGAGGTCCATTCATTCAACTATAAATGTCTCAAGTTTATCCTCCTTTTGGCTTAGCACTATTCCATTGTATTGAAAAAACACACATCTTTTTCATCCATTTGTTGGTTGATGGACATTTGGGCTGTTTACAAGATTTATCTTTATACATGTTAGTGCATATATCACTGTGGTATGATCCTTTTAATTTTTTGGGGAAGATACCAAGAAGGAGAATAGCTGTATCCAAAGGAACCTCTGGCTGTAGTGTTTTGAGGAATCTCCACACTCATTTCCACAGTCCTTTGTCTGAAGAATTAGTCCTTTGGCTAGGATTGTTTCCCACTCTGTGGGTTGTCTTTTCACTCTGTCAGTGATTTATTTTGCTGTGCAAAAGATTTTAATAAGATGAGCTCCCACTTGTTGATGATTTGTAGTATTTCCCTTGTAGTCCAGATTCTGTTCATGAAATCTTTCCCTACATCTATGTCTTCAAGAGTTGTACCTATTCTCTTTTCCAGAAGATTTAGTGTTTCTGTTTTAATAGTTAGAGTTTTGATCCATTTTAATTTTAGTTTAGTGCATGGTGATATACATTGTTCCTGTTTTAGTTTTGGGCCTGTAGATAGCCAGATTGTCCAACATCATTTATTAAAGACACTGTCTTTGTCACAGTGAATATATGTGTCCCCTTTGTCAAGGATAAGATGGTTGAGTATGTTTGGAGTTGTTTTTGCATCTTCTAATCTGTTCCAGGGATCCTCAAATCTGTTTCTTTGGTTATGTGTATTTTTGCCAAGACCATTCTGTTCTTATCACAGTAACTGTGTAGTATAATTTCAAATAAGGGATTGTGATGCTTCCCACCTTGCCTTTGTTTCCCAAATTTGTTTTTGTGATTCTAGGTCTCTTTTAGTTCCAAGTTAATTTTAGGAATATTTTCTCTAGTTTTATGAGGTATGCTAATGATATTTTGATTGGAATTGCATTAAATTTGCATAAAAAGTTTGGGAGTATGCCAGTTTAGACTATGTTGGTTCTTCCTACCTATGAGCAAGGGATATGTTTCCATTTTCTGATACTTTCTCTATTTTCCTTTTTCAGAGTGCCATAATTTTAAATGTAAACATCTTTTACTTCCTTTGTTAGCTTGATTCTTAAGTACTTCATTTTTTTCAATGGTGTTGAGAAAGTAGTGGCTTCTCTAATTTCTTTCTCAGTGAGTTTGTTGTTTGTGTACAGAAATGTTATTGATTTTTAACTGTTGACTTTGTATCCAACTATGTGATTGAATCTGGTTATTAAATCTAGAAATCTTTTGGTGGCATTTTTGGGGTCATCTTTGTAGACTAATATGTCATCTACAAACAATGATAATTTAACTAATACGTTTCCAATTACTATTTCTTTTCTTTCTTTGTCTTTTCTAATTACTCTGGATAATATTTCCAGAACTGTATTGAATAGGATTGATGACAATGGACATCCTTGTCTTTTTCCTAATTTTAGAGAGAAAGGTTTCATTTTTGACCATTTAATATGATGATACTCTTGGTTTGTCATAGATGACTTTTATCAGATTGAGAAAAAGACCATGTCTTCCAACCTTTAGAGTTTTTTCATAAGTGGGTGTTGAATTTATTAAATATTTTTTCTACATCTATTGAGATGATTGTATGGTTTTTTGTCCTTGATTCTATTGATATGGTGTATTGCATGTATTGATTTGGGTGTGTGTGTACATTTTTTTTTTGCTCAGTTGCATTACTTTCTGATTATACTTTTATAATATCCTCCCTTGTATGAGCTTTGGGCTTGATTTGTTCTTTATTTAGATGTTTGAGGTTCAACATTAGATTTGGGAATCCCTGAATCCCTGGGATAAATCCTTCTTGGTGATGGTATATTATTTGCTTAATGATGTGCTGCATTCTGTTTGCCAGTATGTTGTTGAGGATTTTTACAACTATATTCATTAGGGAGATTGGCCTGTAGTTCTCTTTTATGGCTGGGTCCTCCTCTGGCTTTGGAATCTGGCTTTCAATTTTATTAAACTTTGACAAGAAATAGCATTAGTTCTCTAAATTTCTTGCAGAATTCATCAGTGAATCCAGCAGGACATGGCCTTTTCTTTGTTGTAAGTTTTTAATTCTATTTTCAATTTCATTGACTGATATGGAGGTATTTAGAATTTTTGAATTCTAACTTAGACCTTTTTGATTCACCTTTATTCATCTGTATCTAGAAATCTTTCCTGTGTTTTCTGTCCTATTAAAGATTCTCAATGTAAATCTGGATTTCTGCAGGAACTATTGTGGTTTCATCCTTTTGTTCCTAATTATATTAATTTGAGTTTTTTCCCTTTTTTGATACATTTGGCTAAGAGTCTGTCAACTTTAATTGTTCAAAGAAACAACTCTTCAGTACATTTTTTTTTGGCTCAGTTGCATTAATTTCTGATTATACTTTTATAATATCCTCCCTTGTATGAGCTTTGGGCTTGATTTGTTCTTTATCTAGATGTTTGAGGTTCAACATTAGATTGTTTATTGAGCTTGTTCTGTTTTTCTGATGTGAGAATTCACTGCTATTAATTTTCCTCTTAAGGCTGCTTTTATTACATTCCCTATGTTCTGGTACATTGTATCAGCATTATCATTTAATGGTAGATACTGTTTAATTTCTTCTTTAATTTCATTTGTGACACATTAGTTGTTCAAGAAGGTGTTATTTAATTTCCAGTGTTTATGAAGTTTTGTGGTTTCTTTTGCCATTTATTTCCAATTTCATTACTCTATGGTCATTATCTATGCATATAATATGCATGTGATAATTTCAGTTCTTTTACATTTACTTAAGCATATTCTATGGGCTTTATGTGGTCTGTTTTGGGGAACATCCCATGCTCTGCTGAGAAGAATGTATATTCTGTTATAGTGGGTGGAATACTCTATAGATATCTACTAGGTCTACTATTCATAGTTTTGATTCAGTTCTGATATTTCTTTAATTTTTTTTGTCTCGTTGATATATCTATTTGTGACAATGTGGTATTAAGTTCCCTGATTACGATGGTGTTAGTTCTTATTTGATTTTTCATGTCTGTTATTATTTGCTTTATATAAGTGAATACATCTATATTTGGTGCATATATATTTATGATTGCTATCACTTCTTTTAGTATTCCCTTAACAAGTATATCATGGCATTGTTTATCTCTTTTGATCAGTCTTGGCTTGAAGTTTATACCTTCTGCAAATAGAATAGCTATCCCTTCTTTTTTCTGGGTTCCTGTTGTATAAAGTATTATTTTTCATTCTTTCCTTTCGGGCTAGGAATTTCTTTTTTTGAGTTTAATGTGTTTCTTGAATGCAGCTTATTGGTGGATCTTGCTTCTCAATCCATTCTGTTTATTTCTTTTGATTGGTGAATTGAGACTATTTATGTTGATGGCTATAATTGATATGCATTGTTATCATTATTGTTAAAGATAATGCAAGTTATCTTTCTCATATAATTTTCTTCAGGTTCCCTGTTTTTCCCCTCTGAGTAAATACTTACCCTTCCTGGTAGATTCTTTCCACTGGTATTCTTGGAATTGTGGTATTTATTTTCTCTTTCTAGAATGTCTTTCACAACTTTTGTAGAGCCAATTTGGTTGTCATGAATCTTGTAGTTTTTTAATGGAGGCATTTTGATTCTCCATTAATTCTGAAAGATAATTTTATAGGATGCATCAATCTGGGTTGGATGTTGTTTAGTTCCAGTGCTTGAAATACTTCACTTGAAGCTTTTCTTGGCTTAGGTGTTTGTGTTGAAAAGGCTGCTGTGATTCTGATAAAAATTTTCTTTGTAGGTTGTTTCCCTAACAGCAGTTTTTAACAACTGTTCTTGTTCTTAAGTTCTGGAATCTTAATTATCATGTGCCTTGGTGTAGATTTATTTTGGTCATGACTAATTTTATATATATATATAAATATATATATATATGTTATAATATAACATGTTAATTTATATAATATATTTATATATTATATATATAAACACATATATAAATATAAATATATAATATATTATATATATAAATATATATAATATATTATATATATAATATATATATTATATATAATATAATATAAATATAATATATATAATATATTATATAATATATTTATATAATATAACATGTTAATTTATATATAACATGTTAATAATAATATAATATAATATGTTATAATATAATGTTATATATATATAACATTCCTTGCTTGGGAACTTTTCTATGATCATTTCTCTGAACAGCCTTTTTATGTCATTGTGCTGACTCTTCATTTTTATTGACTATAGTCAATCTTATGTTATCTTTCTTTGTATTGACTTGTAGTTATTGGATTGGTTTTTCATGACCACTTGCTATTTTTAAGGGATTTCTTTTTGTAATTGCTAACTACAATCCTGTGTAAGTCTTACATTCTGTCTTTGTTCTCTTTCACATGATTTTGCAAGCATTCAGTGAAATTTTTAATTACCAGGATATCTATTTGTTTCGTGGATTCCATTTCTATCCTATGTTGGGCATTCAAGGTTTCCATTATTTTTCTTTGTACCTTTATTTTATTTTTAAATCTATGTCTATTCTAGATTTGCTGAGTAAATCCTTCATTATGGTCACTTCTTTTATATCTGTGGGATTATTTCTGTTTTGATATCCTCTGTAGCCTCATTTATATATTTTTTACTTCTTCTACTCTCATTCTAGTACATTCAGGTGGATGGCTTCTGATTTCCCCTGTCTCATTTCCCCTGAATTTGTCCTTGGTGGGCTGGAAATCTGTGCTTACATTTGCTTATATATCTTGCCATTTTCTATTCTTTTATTTTAATTTGTTTTTGTGTTGTTATTTGTATTTTTCTTATGTTAGATAGCTTTACTACTGTTAGCAAAATTTTCCTAGGAAATATCTGTTCCTCTGAGATGTCTTCTAGATATAGCTGGATATTGGTCTTTGTGTTTGCTCCAATATCCTATCTTTCTACTTTATTAGGGATGATGTGTTACTATCTATTTGGCTTAGCACTCAGTCCTTTAGTGCAAGGCTATTGGTATGATTGTGACCTCAGATTATCAGTGTTATCATAAAAGAGTGAACAGCTGATTACAAGTATGGCATCATGTTAACGTAGTGCAATTAACAATAACAGTATAAGCATAGCCTAGAAACTTATAATCTATAGTAACTGATAATTTGTTATCTCTAACCATAGAAGCAAGAGCAATAGTTAAATAACAGCTTCCAACATAGACCAGGAATTTATATGCAGTGGGTTTTTCTCTTGGTAGGCTGATTTTATCATGTAGGAAAGGAGAATTTAAAAGGGAGAGAGGATAGAGTGATGGCTGAAGAGGAATATTGTAGAAGCAAAGCAGAAGGACTATGGATGATCACTCAAACCTTGGGAAGCTGGTTAAGAAGACAGGAAAGAAAAAAATGAAAAAGAAAGCCAAAGAATTTTGAGGCAAAACAGAAAGACTAGAGACAGTGCTCTGTAAATCTCAGAGAATATTGAAACACCAGTGAGGAAATAAAGAGGCAGGGCAGAGAAAACAAACCATTCAAAACCTGTATGACCCCCCCATTTAAAAAATAACAATAGAAGAAAATTTCTCTGGTGACCCAGTTTGGTGTTAGTTCCCTAATCATAGCTGGAATCTGTATTGAATAACTGCCTAGTCTGCAGTAGGATTACTGCTGAGTGCTGGGTGATCTTGGCCACACTACTGACTGCTCTTACATGAGTTGGTTGTAGGGAGAGTGTCATTATCCACTACCCAGAATGGAGTCTGGGTGCCAGATCCTACTTCTCAGTCAAGTTCCCTTTAGTCTGCTGTCCAACTGCCAGCTGTCTACTGTGATTAGACACCCCTTCCCTCATTCCATTCCCAGATGTTAGCCCGGAAGCGACCCAGGGACTGTTCCACTGCTGGAGTTCAAGCCCCACAACACTTAGAGAAAAAATGGTGGTCCTGCCCACCAGGTACTACTCCATGCTTCTTGGTGTATCATCACTCTGGTTCATCCACCAACTGATGACTGTGGAGTGGGTGCTGGGGGAAAGTGTCTCAAGTTCTCACTGCTGCCTTTGACTGCATAGGACTCTTTTGGTCCAGGTCAAGTCTTAATTATCCCAGTGAAAAGTTGCTTTCACTGATTCACTGCCTACCTGCTCAGCTACACAGCTGCTCCAGCCTCACTACAAGGCCTCTGGTTTGTGGTGGTGAGCTACTTATCCAATAGTAGTGAATCCTATTTTATTTTTCTCCTGTGTCAGTTAGCCTGTGAATTTCATGTGGCTTGGAATTCCTTTGGTTTCTCTCCAGACTGTTGTTTCCAGACTCTTGGCACTTTGTTCTAGAGAAGCTGAGTAGCTTACACTCAGCACTGTGCCATAGTACCTAATTTATCATACTAAAGACTAACAGTTATGGGTTGGGGATATAGTTTGGATGTTGAATAGCCCCCAACAGCCTGTGTGTTAAAAGGCTTGGGAACAAGATAGGTGTAGTTAGGAGGTGGTAGAACTTTTAGGAGGCATCGTAGTTACTTTTTTGTTGCTGGGACAAAATACCCACCACTTACAAAGGAAGAAAGGTTTAGTTTGGCTCACAGTCTGTAGAGGCTTCAGTCCATAGTCAACTGATTCCAAGGCAGGCAGCATCACAGAGGGGCATGGCAGAGCAGAAAGAAGTCCTGACATGACAGGCAGGAAGTAGCAAGGGATCAAGGAAGGAGGAAGGACAATATATAATTCCTGGCTACATCTACAGTGACCTACCTGTTTCCACCAAACTTCACTTCCCAGCATCACATCCAGCTGTAAACCCATCAGTGAATTAAGCCAGGATCATATATCCATGATCCAGTATCACACACCAATGATTTAGTTACCTCCCTAAAGCCTCTCTAGTGAGCACATGAGGCTTTGGGAAGACATCTAAACATAAGCCATAACAGGAGGTAAGACCAAGTAGGACATCCTAGGTCTCTGGGGAGGGGGCATGCTTTTGGAAGGATTGGGACCCTTGTCTCCCATTTTTTCTTTTGTTTCCTGGCAAGAGGTAAGGTTTGCTCCATCATGTTTTCCTACTCACTGCCATTCAACACTTCTACCAGAGGCCTAAAAACAATAGGAACAGAAATCTCAAACTATAAATCAAAAATAAGCCTTTTCTCCTTATAAATTTCTTCTCTGATATTTCATTATAGTGACAAAACTAATACAGATGATAATTAATAACTCAATTTTTAGAACAGAAAAGTGAGGGTTGGATAAGATGATTAAAAATATCATTTCAGAAAGGAGATGCACATGGGTGGCAGTAATGAGCTAAAATATATGCCACGGATAGTTACAGATGTGATTGAGTAGTAGTCACATCTGGAGTCCAGTATTGAGATGCATTGTAAGGCTGTGTACTATATGTCTATATAAAAATGTGATGATTAATAAGCATGGATTTGAGGAATAGAGAGCAGTAGCATCAATGCTGGGTGATCTCAAGGAAAAAGGAAAACATGAATGTAACAAGCAAAAATCACACAGAACAAATGCCCCCATGAGAACTCAGAACTGGACCTTCCTATGCTACTCCCTGTCCAAGTCTAACCCTTTCACACCCGTATTACTATTTTCTCACTAGCAAATCCTCTCACCATGCGTTTCCTCCTTTTGTATGTTTTCCACAGGTTTATCAGGTTATTCTTTTAGAAACTTGACCTTTCTGGTTCCTGTTGGCTATCACCTGGAATTTAATGTTATGGGATGACTCTGACTCTTTCTTTTCATTGTTATAGGTAGTTCTCCACTGTGTTCTCAAGTCATTCATGGCTTCTGAACATCTCCCTCCAATACTATGAAACACAAAATCACACACATTCTCCTAAAAATTATCGCATAATTTTCTCTTATTTCCAAAGACAAGCTTTTGCCTTTGTGTGACAGACATTATAACCCGTGATTGAATGTCTAGTCATCTTATGCTTGCAGTTCCTCAAAAGTGATTCTTATGATATTGGCAAAGAGAGAGAATTGATTTTCATGCATTAGATAAGAAGTGTATGAACTGTGACTAATATGTACTTCATCAACAAAGTGAGCTGTCCACTGCTAAGAGGTAGGCTTTGACTGTCCAGCACTGCCCAATACAAGTTAGGTAAATCTATTTAATTCAGTGCAATAATTGAGAATGAATTTGCCTATAGATTAAAGTCATATTCTCTGTATATTTTTTCAAACCTATATTTGATATTCTGGTTGTCATCACTCATATCCTTTGTCTTAACTCTCATTTGATTCCTGCTATCATTGTTTTTGTTCACTTCATTTCCTTGCTTATTCCCTTCTTCATTATAAGGGACCTGAGCCTTCAAATTACATTCACAGTCTTGCTGCTAGCTCCTTTCTCCTTGACCCATTAAGGAAAAGGTTAGCAAGTTGCTAGAGGAAAGGAGAAAAGTAGACACCAGGTTATCTTCTCTTTGGCACATTAGGGCAGTGCTTCCGATAATGGATGCTGTCAATATCCAATATCCAATATCCAATATCCAATATCCAATATCCAATATCCAATATCCAATATCTGTCTGCAGACAGATACTCTCTCTAGGGTTTGATGGCTTCTGGAAAGCTCAAGCATAATTTCTGTTCTCACTGGAGGCATCAGTTCCTGGCTTCATTATCAGTATCTTCTCCTTATAGAAGTGGTAGTAGCTTTCTCTACAGACTGGCCTGTAGATTTTCACCCCTTTTCGTGTTTTCTCTTTTAGCTTAGCTAAACACCATTGTAACTAACTCCTTATACTCAATCCTTTCTGTCTAGTTACCTGGTGTGGGTTTCATTTTCATGCCAGGACTCTGATTAACATAATTCCAAATTTATGATAGGAAAAAGGGAGAGTATGCATTTTGTTGACCATTTGTAACCCCATCAATATGCAATCCACAGTTGAGATCTGCCTGGATTAGTATGACATCATTCACTAAACCCAGTCTTAATTCATTTCTCATACCCTTAACATAGGCCTGGGAAAAATGGATGAGACTAATGGTCTAAACAAAAACATCTATATCTAATATATACATGTAAAAGTACAGATGCTATTAGAGAAAGTTCATATAATCTTGATCAGAAAATTCGTAAATCTTTGCCTCATTTTATAACTGAAAAAAAATCAAATATTGATGATTCTTAGTAGCATTACAACTAATAGAAATATCACTAGAGTTTCAATACCATGAAAGCAAGAACCTTGCTTGTCAGTGATCTCAGGAAATAGAATTGTGTGCTCCAGGCACAGTATTGTCAAATGACAGAATGAGGTTAAAGTGCATGGGACTGTAGGACAAATTCACAGGAAAGAAACGAGAATATTAGACGCACAGTTGTGAAGTTGTGTAGAACTAGGTAGAAACCATAGTAGGGTTTTATCATCTTGGAAATGAAGAACAAATGCTCTGTGAGTTACAAACCATTTAACTTGGGCAAGAGTGGCCTTAGAAATTATTCATAAAGGACAACGCATTGAAGAGTTGTGAAGTAGGTTTGTCTCACCTTAAGCATCCAGTGGATCAAAACACAGATGAAGTTGCAAAATTAAAGGCAATTTCTAGAGACAACTAACACAGGATGACTATTTCTTATGTGGAATCAGGCTGTTTCTACTGCTTTCTTTTGATATTTCAAGGCAATTTTTTTCTCTTTTTTATTCCATTCTAATTATGACAGGAAAGTTATAAATGGAAGTAAGTATGCAGAAGTTACTCTTTTATATACACATGTATATATACATATCTATGACTGTGTATATTTATATATAATGTTATATATAAAGTATAAAATGTACATTTAATACATAAAGTGTATATATATATATATATATATATATATATATATATAACTCTACATGTATAAAATCAAAGGGTAAGGCAAGACAGACTGTTTTCCATTCTACAAAATCATAATTTGGCTACATTATAAGTGTAATTATTTTGCCAGTGGAAAAAAAGAAGATTTTATCATTTAGTATAGATAGTAATAACAAAGCATTTTCCATTGTTGTAATATTCAGAGTTTAGTGAATTCCTCTGCACTTTAGAAAGTACATTGGTATTTAGTGGATTGAGATGTTTCTGTATTGTTACCTTAATACCAAGCCCCCTCACATAGCTCCTGCCTCTTCCTATAGTTTTGCTTCATTGGAGTTTCTAAAACTCTGCCTCAGTGCCTGCCTATTTTGGTGGATTAAGCCCCTTTGCTCATTAGGTGTATTAAATGTTGTATCTAGAATTTTTATAAAGCTAATAATAATTGCATGGTGGGAGACTTGCCTGTGCAAGGTCTCTTGATGTTATTAATTTTGCACTAAGATTAGTGTTATGGATTGAATCCCCCTGAAAAATATGTACATATGCTGAAGCCCTTTCAATAGTGCCTTGAAAGAGGGAATTAGAGTTAGACAAGGTTGTAAGAGTTGGATCTTAGTCCAATAATGCTGGGCTCCATGTGAAAAGAAGAGACAATGGGAAATGTGAACATAGAAGAAAACTCTGTGCACGGGTACACAGAGAAGCTGACCATCTCTAATCCAGGTAGGGACCTCCCCAGAAACCATCCCTGCACAAATGTTGATCTTGAACTTTGCAGCTTCTAAAACTGTGAGGAAATAATGCCTTTTTTGTTTAAGGCCTCTCATGTGCAGTATTTTGTTCTGGCAGCCCTAGCCAATGTATAAAAATAGCAATGAATTTAGAAAAAATAAACTTTATTTTTCATGGAAGGAAAAGGATTGAGTACCTCGAAATCCCAGTTGATCACTGTAATCTACCTTATGTTATTTGGACTTTACCTAAGCCCTATTAATCCTATGAGCCATCCAATTCTAGAATTCACATGATGCTAAACACCAGGGGGCTGAGATATATTTTCTTCAGGCAGGTAGTGTGGGTCTGTATCCTTCTACCTGCATTCTCAGGTATCACAAATTTGGAACTTCAGTAGTAGCAGAGAGACAATATGCCATATTTAAATGGCATATTCCATTGAGAAGGGAAAGGCATGCTCAATTTTCTAATACCCTTGAATCTGCATTTTAAAATACAATTCTTAAAAATCAAATGGGCATTTTAATTTTTTCATGGTGGTTAGTTTTATTTGTTTCAGCTGCTATTGGGTGATATTAGTTAGCATCATCCCTGCTGCAGCTGCTCAGTCTTATTCATCCCTGGTGAATGAAATATAAAATATATATATGTTTATTCTGATGTATAGTGAACTTTTGCAGTTTGAAAACTCTTAAGCTGTAAAATGAATCAAATTCTTGCTGTTTAGTGAGCAGCCTATATTCTGTACATTTAAAAGAATTATTTTTGCCACCTGGACATTTTTTCTCCATAGAACAGTACATTCTTAAAGGAGCGCTTCACTTTTCCTCAATGAGCCTGGTATGGAATATTTTGATGAGGGATTCAATTAATTTTCCCTAGATAGACACCCATATCTTGGTTCCAATAATCTAATGACGGGTCTGCCAAATCTTCCATGTAGAATTTTCGGAAAGTACTTTTAACCATGGGACTTTTTGAAAGCATATTTGCAAATGGTTAAATTCTTACTATGGAGTCAATTATGCATCATTTATTATTCAGCTGTGATAATTATTCATTCAACAAATGATATAGGTACCTTTTCCTCCTTGGAGAGAGTCAGAGGAATGTCAGGTGTGGTGGTGCTTCCCTGTAATCCCAGCCTGACCTACAAAGTGAACTCAAGACAAGCCTGAATGCATAGGAGACCCTGTCCTAAACAGATTTTAAAAAATAGAGGCAGTGGAAACCTTGGGCTGAAACCAGTCAGAAAGGCCTGGAAGATTCAGATTTCTTTGCTTTTCATTGTCTACAGCCTGTTTTCTTCCCTCTTCTGTCACTGTTATTGGCCCTCTTGTATGCCTTCGTGCGTCACTTTCTTTAATTGCAAACCCTTTTTTAATCTACATGAGTGTATTTGCTCAGAACTCACTTTAAGCACATATCCTCATATTTTAAGTAAATGAAAGGTCTGCATTTCACCAGTTGTATTTTAGATAGTAGCTGCTGCTAGGCACAGGTTCTGTGGAGCTGGCTTCTCTTTGAAGTTTTTATTTTAAATATTTTTTCTTTTTAATTAAATTTATTGGTACCTTTTAGGTATACATTACAATCACATTATCATAGGGATTTTGTTCCTGTACATGATAAATGCTGATTCTTATTTTCCCATGCCCCTCCCCCCTTTCAGTTTCTCTTCCTCTTCTTCACAAAAGTTTTCTTCCATTTTTCCCCTTCTTTTCTAGATTTGTTTCTTTTCTTTTTCTTCCTTTTTGCCTTCCCCATCCCTAGCTCTTCTTCCCATTGAACTTTTCTTCCTATTTCACAATACCACAGACATTTTGGTCCTTATTTACACTTTAGGTTTCTCACACCAGAGAAACAATGGGGTATTTACACACATAGGTCTGATTTATTTCACTTCTCAAGATACAGCCATTTACCTAGAAATATCACAAGTTTGTCCTTTATGACTGAATAGTGCTTCGTTGTATAAAAAAGTCACAACTTTTTTTTGTCCATTCATCATTTGATGGATATTTGAGTTATTTCCAAGATCTAGCTACTATAACTGCGCTTCTATAAATATGGGTATGCGTATATCACTGCGGTATGCTGCTTTTGATCTTTTTGGGAAGATACTAAGAAGGGTAACAGTTGAATCAAGTGGAACCTCTAGTTTTAGTTTTTTGAGGAATATTCACCACTCCTTTCCACAGTGGTTGTACCAGTCTACACTCCCACTAACAGTGGAAAAGAGTTCCTTTTTCTCCACAGCTCCTCCAGCATTTGTTACAGGTTGATTTCTTGATAACACCCATTCATTCTTTCTAGAGTCAGATAGAATCCTAGCATTGTTTTAATTTGTATCTCTCAAGTGACCAGTGATGTTGAACATTTTTTATATATTTATTTTCCATTTGTGGCTTTTCATCTGAGAAGTGTCTGTTCATTTCAGATGCTCATTTTTGGTTCTGGCCTGACTTTTTGAGTTTTTTTAATATATTCTAAATAATAGGGTCTGAGGAATGGCTGTCAAAATATTTTACAACTCTGTGGATTGTCTTTACACTCTGTTTGTTTCTCTTGTGCAAAAACTTTTTAATAAGGTGAGATCCCTGTTTCTGATTCTTTGTGACAGTTCTGTGTGATTTGGGTTTTGTTCAGAAAATCTTTGCCTACACCAGTGTCTTCAAGAGTTCTGCCTATTCTCTTTCCCAGCAGATTTAGTGTTTCTGTTCTACATAGTTTTCTTTTTTAAAAATTCTTTTTACTGTATATATGTAAAATATTGAACATTATGTCTTGACAGCCATACACATAATGAAGTGAGTCAAGTAAATTAATATATCCATCTTCTCTCATAGCTACCTCTGAATGTACAGTATACATTCTTGGTATATCATTTACTTTACTCATCAGCTGTATACTCTATGCTTCTTTATACTAGATAAGTACAATTTTTTGCTCTATGACTTCCATCTCTTTAATGCCCCTGCCAAGTTGCATAAGATCCTCATGCCAAAATAATTGTTATATGCTCATTTGTTATGATGGAAGAGTGAGCTTGGGTGAGATCTAAGCTAAAAATGTGTTGCTTTAATAATGGGAAAAGCTAGAGCTCCAGGAAACATGTGGCATATTATCCTGTCTGGTGGCTGTTACATGCCCAGCAGAAGCCCACATGTCGTAGTGTGATAGTGTCACTACCTGGAGTTTACCACCCTGCAGTATGGGTGCACATTGTCTTTAAAAAAAAGAATAAAAATGATGATACAGAATTTCAAAACAAAATAATAAGAAATTAATACTAGTTAATATATTGCATGTTTTTATCTTCAAAGAAGTTCAGATCACAAGATTTAGACATAAAAAATAAACAATGAAAGTACAAACTATTCTTTTTGATTAACACAGATTAGTAGTATAATTATTGATTAAGTATTTTTGGCACTCCATCTGAAGTGACACAGAGAAAATGAGAGAGATAAAAAGGAGATAAAGATGAGGCCTTTAATGCAGGCATGGGAGAACTTCAAGGGGCAGAGGGTACAGAGGCTCTCCAGGGAGAACAAAGAAGTGGGACTACTTCTATCAGTTTTGGCTGGGGGAGGAGTTTGGGAGCTGGGCAAAATGACATATTAACAGTTGATTTCAAGGAGCATCTGCCTGTGTAAAACTGGAGACAGAAAGATTTACTGGGGGCTGGAGGTGGAGGCTTGGGTGATTGTGGAGTCTTGGGATTGGAGAGGGCTCAGCGCACACACAAAAAGGAGCAGGAGGTTTATCTCTGGAATGAGAAGGAGAAGGTAGAAGGTACTCTTGAGAGATAAGTTGTTTCTCTGGGTCCGGTACCAAGTTGGGAGGACGTAGCTAAACCCCAGCTAGCAGGACCTATCAGTTATCTATCTTGTGTCTATATATACAATCTTTTTCCTTCTTTCTTTTCTCCATTCCCCTATCCCAGCTGTTCATTCTTTTGAGCACTTTCTTATAGATAGTCATTCAGTTCACAATTATTTGTTATATCTTTAAAGTATCTTCATTACTTTAGGTATGAGAGTTAAGGCAGGAGACAAACAAGTCCTTGTTTTCATTGGTTTACATAACAGTGACTTGGAAGCTGATGAGACTATGTTTAGTGAAGTCTTATCAGAAACCAGTGGGTTACAAGATGCTCATAATGTCAGATAAATTGTAAAGAAGAACTGGGGGTATTAGGACTGAATTTATTGGTTGGTAGCATTTTTGGAAAGTCTTGATCTGGGTGAATTGATACAAGTTCTTTATTTGAAAATAATTACTGATAATAGTATGTTTAATATACTGATATTCTGAAGATAGTAATATTCAGGGCGTATTTTTGGTGTCAATTAGGTAGAAATTAGCATATTAGTTTGATGGTTGTCAGTAATAACTACATTTTATTCTCAAAGAATAGTATAAGCATCAAGTTCAGACATATTTCCATAAAATAACTATTTGTCATTTTACACTTCAAGTCTATGTTTTAGTGGAAGGCAGAGTTCTGTGTTAATTTGGCATTGGTAAGGCAATTTTTTATGGTTGATGTTTTTGGAAATACTGCTGTAGAATTAATTTATGCTTAAATGAGACTAACAGGAAAATAAAACAAAAGCTGACGTGAATGTGGCAGGAAAACAAGTCTATTCACTCTTGTAAAATATAGTAACTAAGTATGTTTCGTTTAGGACCATAGAAGAAAATGATAGTCAAGGGAGATTATTAATGTCTAAAACTGACTTAAAACAGTCAGTGGCAGAATAGGAAAATATCTAAGTCCTTTTTCTTACAAGCTGCTCATCATAGGCTTCTGAGCAGTAAAGTGATCTATTCCAAGCACCTTATTCCACACCATAGTGCTTCACATATTTGAGAATGACGGTCACCTCTCCTTGGAGCTATAATGTCAAACTGAAACATACACATTCACATATTTAATCACTGCCCTTGACTTCTGAATGTCAGACAGCACATCACTAATTGAGGTCACTGATTATTAGCCCTTGAGATACTGGCCTTTCCAGTGGGTTCTTGTGTTCCACAAATACCTGTCTGGGAATTTCTGTCTTGTGCTACAGACACTTGGATCTAATTCCAGGTTTCCAGGTGGTTTGTAAATTCATGCCTTACAGGTGAATTGCTTTGGCTTTGCTTTTGCATTAACATGATTTGTAGCAGGGGCATAAATATTCCTTGGGCAGATTCAAACTACTTTGAGAGAAGTAAGACTTTAGCCCATAACTGGGTGGGGCTGGGAGATTGTTAAACAGAAATAAATGTTGATTTTCAGAAAAGAAGACATTAGTAATAATCCAGGAATATAAATGCCAACCTGTTTTGATAAGAACCCGAGACTGATTTCTCCCTAGTCACACAGATGCAATTTGTCTGTAATTTTCACACCGTACTTGGGGTGGATTGTTAGGGAAAAATTCAATTGTTCATTGATTAAAATTTGAAAAACCAATTAGTATTTACTTTGCATGGATGAATAAATGCACAGTGTCAGAACCCAATAGAAGCATTACTAGAGCTAACAAGCACCTAAAGCAAATAACCTGACCATGAAATTTTGAAGGAAAAGTATCTAAATCAAGACATGATTTCAGTACAAACTCCAGACCAGGGTGTACTGTTTAGGGCCCTGTGACTAAGTCTTCTCACCATATGACCATTTAGATAATGCACCATCCACATTTCCTTAGGAAATACGACACCTTTGATTTCTTTATAATCACATACCATCTCTGTTTTAGCAAAACACTGGAAAGTTGTCACGAATGTGTATTTTTAATATGTAAGAAAAAGCTTTAGGATGTATAGAATGGGTCACTGCTTCATTTTTCTCCCTTCTGCCTTTTCTGTGTATCCATCCATTTATGCATAGACTTCTTTCATTCAGCAAACTACAATGTGTGACTTAAACAATCTCTTGAGATGACTTATTGTGAGGATAAAGAAAAGAATCTAAGGTAAAAGAAAGTTAAAGATAGTTGATCTCATCTTGGTGATTTTTTTTAGAAGTTCTATTTTGAAGAGTTTGCTCCTTTGGAACATTCGTTTCCTGAGACTGATAAAATATCTTGTATTTGTTTCTGTTTGGGTTGGGAATAAACTTTTCCTAAAGCAGACTTGCCAGTGGCACTTAGAGTGGGTAGGCGGGGTCTGCAGGACAGAGGCTTCCATCCTGGCTCTGGCCTCAGTGGTGTTCAGCACACATTACAATGCCCAGCCATGAGGTTCACAGGTGATTTGGATCCAAACCTGGCCTGGCTGTAAAGCCCAGACTGTTTTCTAGCCAGCTGAGCTCAGTGGGGAAGTGAGAGGAAGCCAGAGACAGACTCAGTGCCCACATTTAAGACATCTAGCATTGTTTATCTGAGTGTGTCAGTTACAAGGCACAATGACAGGGCAGTCTGCCCTGTGCAAGTGGACTGGAACTGTGTGCAAAGGGAATGAGTGGCGAATTCTGAGATCCAGTGGACGCTTCTAGCAAGGAACCCTGGGGAAGGGTGTATACACTGACTATGGAAATGTTTTCAAGCTGAGATCTTGCAGCAATAAACCTGAATCTGAGAGCTTGCAAATTATCCACATACTCAAAACTTTTTGTCAGGTGCTTAAATACAGTGGTAAATACAGATCTTGTTCAACAGCCAGAATCTGAACAAAGACTGAAAAATCAGGTGTCTGACCTAAGGGCCAATAAAGCAAAACTCCCAGGTTCATCTTATATCCAGTTATCAAAAACAAATCCCGACCAAATACAAACCTATCACTGACCAAGGGCATCTTCCCCTGTCAAAATAGCATATTTTCTTTAGAAGCCAAAGTCTGGTCTGTACCTTTTTTTTTTTTTAAGTTATCACAACATGAGTTGCGTATTTCGATTATTCTAAACAGTTTGGCTCTTGCTAAGTGGCTGGTATCTTTGTAGGTTCTCTGCCTACTTGTGGCAGAAATGTACCTTCTAAGGCATAATGAATGGTGGGAAAATATTTCTAAATCAGAGGAATCTGTGACTAGGATTTGCATCTTGCAGATGGTGGTGGTAGACTGTGACATCTC
This sequence comes from Dolichotis patagonum, assembly GCA_004027295.1. Lineage (NCBI taxonomy): Eukaryota > Metazoa > Chordata > Mammalia > Rodentia > Caviidae > Dolichotis > Dolichotis patagonum. The sequence continues at coordinate 23,999 of PVJX010005990.1, read as the reverse complement.
TGGTGTTTTAAAGGACTCAGCTCTAGGATTTCATAGGGCATCTTGAACTAGACAGTTGCCTTCTTCATGTTTTATAGGATCTCTAGAAAACTTCTTAGACCTTGCACAGATTTCTGCTAATTGATTATAATCCTACATATAATCTTTAGTGTTTTTGATAAAGATTTTAATCACAGTGGAACTGAATGTATGTCATGATAAAAAGCCATCTTCCACACTGGTGTGACTGACATGGAAGAGTAAGATGGTGGAGTGAGGGTTGCTGTGATCAAGGAGCCTCAGGGCTTGGGGCAGTCTATCCTCCTTGCTTCTGCTGGGTTGCACAAGGACCCAATTCATACAGGAAGATTTTCCCTGCTGTTAGGTGCTCAGGACAATTTTCGACTCAGCATTTGGTAATGTCCTACTAAGTTGCCTGGACTGTGCTCGACTTTTAATCTTCTTCCTCAACCTCCTGAGTAGCTAGAATTACAGGCAAATGTTACCATACCCAACTTCATGTGCAGGTATTTCTGTGTTGTCTTCTAGAGCAAGAGTTCTTGTACATACTCTCTTTCCTTGTCTTGAAATACAGCTATCTTTCTACACAGCACCTCCGTGCTTTGGATAGCTCACCTTTGTTCCACGCCTCAGCTTCAATAGTGACACCCTTGGGATGCAGTTATCCTGAAACTTCTCCAAGAAAAAAATAAAAACAAACCAACTGACATGGGTCTTCTGCTTTGGTTTACCTAATTATAAAGAAATTATTTTGTAAACTGAAAGCATGTACTTACTTTTAAACAGGTTCTTAAGTTGTGATATTTGTGAATTCTTTTGCTTTTCTTCCAAAAAGCTGTTTTCCAATCCTTTATGTTATAGTGTAAATGATTTCTCTGTGTCACTAAACCCTCAGTTGAGAAAGATATGAACAAATGTGCTAGGTTCATTATTAGGGATTTGGGTATGTAGAGAACAGAACAATGTGGTTCTGACTTACTAGAATCTATGTCAGTGCTTTTGTGTTGCTTTAAAACAGGGATCAACAAACTAGACCCTCTTGGTCAAATCTAGCTGGCTGCCAGTTTTTGTAGTTAGATTTTACTGCACCTTAGCCAAAGCCATTTGTTCATCTTTTTTTTAATGACTGCTTCTATACTACCATAGCAGAGGTAAATTGTGACAGAAATCACAGAGCCTGTAACCCTAACATATTTACACAATATTTGGCCTTTTGCAACAAAAATCTGCCAATCTTGTTTAAAATTCCAGGCACTGAAACTCCATCTACACACATGTTAAATCAGAAGATCTATAGGTGCATGGATGTGCATGTAGATTAGAACTGCACTCACTTTTCCCTCATAGTGTCCCTCTCTTCTTTCTTTCTTTCTTTCTTTCTTTCTTTCTTTCTTTCTTTCTTTCTTTCTTTCTTTCTTTTTCTTTCTTTCTTTCTTTCTTTCTTTCTTTCTTTCTTTCTTTCTTTCTTTCTTTCTTTCTTTCTTTCTTTCTTTCTTTCTTTCTTTCTTTCTTTCTTTCTGCTTGCTGTGCTAGGGATGGAGTCCAGGACCTTGCAGATGCCAAACAAGTGCTCTACCACAGAGCTGCAACCCTCGGGCAGTGGTTCTCTTAATGGTGCAACTCTGCTGTTGATTTTTCCTTAAACTGCTTCCCCTGCCATCTCTTTTATGTTGATATTTTCAACTCTTCTCCTGAATTTTCTCTCTACATTTATTGTTATCTGGATCAGAGGGCTCTGTTCAAATTCGATGTGTCTGAAACCAGGTTTATCTTCATTTCCTCCAAACCAAGTTGCCCTGCAGACTTTCCAATTTTCTCTTATTGGTAACATCAGTCTTCCACTTTGAGATCTTAATCACTGATAAAAATGATCATATTTGCTTCAGATTTTACCTCCTGGTCCTAAAAAACACCAATGTAAGTTTAAATCAAGGCCTAAGAAAAAAATAATGGAGTGCAATGCTTTATGAAAAGTTTGCAAAGCTTTGTTGATGCATATTTTTTTATTTCTCTAAGAAAGAGGAGAGGGGATTAACTTTGGGGTCCCAATGGTGAGCCAGGCACTTTGCCAACCACTACTTCTATATAATGGACATAGTCTTTCAATAACACTTTGAGTATTTCAATTCTCACCTTATAGAGGAGAAAACTTCATGCTAGAGACTTGTCAAATGTCACACAGCTAATAATCCTGGCATGCTGTTGACATCTAAGTTTTATTTCTCATCTCCCTGATGTACATGCAGCCCACCCACCACTCTTGAAAATTATCTTTAGGTTCAATTGAATTGTTATATCGGATTTATATTTGCTGAATTTTATTTTTAAAGCCAGGTATCAGTCAAAGCTGACAAGTATTTTGGTTAGCGGTGACTGTAGTTTTAAGTATCCATGTCCATTACTTTGCCTAAGAAATAATATAGATGACAATAATAATAAATGTGCACATATATTGAGTGATATATTTATATTTTTCAGGCACCCTACCAACTGCATTATGTGACTGTTTATTTTTTTTTTCACTTCTACCTTGTATTTCTGGATTTTTTAATATCTCCACTTGGCCAAAAAGGACCATGAAGCTTAGAGAGATTTATTAACATGTATGTGGTTACACAGTAGGTGGTTAAATGAGGTTCAAACAGGCTTTCAAGTTTCAAACGACGACTTTGACCTTATTGTCTATAAAAAAGACCAACTGGTACTTACCTATCAACCTACAGCATTTTCAGGGAGATTTTTAACACTTAAAAATTTCTGTAGCATAAATATTTCCAGCATAGCTGGCCTCAGGCTGCCCATGTGACATGCCAGGTTCACAGTACAGCTGTTGATGTGACAGCCAACTCTGGAAACCCCGTAGTAATGGTACTGCACAATACCAGATGCATGTACTTGTATGTATTTGGGGAATTTGTGGATTTACTTAATGCTTCAATATTCCAGAAAGCCTGAATCCTCACCAGGTTTGCACTGTACATTGTGGTTGGAGCTGAGTAACACTGGTGTGAACCAGGGTGGTTTATTTTAGAGCAAACGCAGCACATAGGTCCATGAGAGATACTCAGAAAAGAAGAAAAGTCATGACAGATAGAGTCATGAGGACTAGAAAGTGATTAGGAGGCAATTGGATCAGACTGATCCAGAATACAGAGCAGCAGCATGGGAAGAAAAATACAGAAAAGTATGCATTCAACAGAGGGACATGTCGCTTAGGACCTTAAAGGGGAGGAGCAGCTGAGAACCTCAGGTTGTCTGGGTTGGATTGAGAAGGAGGTGGTGATATCTACTGAGGGCAGCACTGCTGAGCATTAGCATCTCCTGTTTTCCTGTAGCTCACTCAAGCCACTCAGATTTGTAATATCATTTTCTATCAAAACCATCACTGCATGCAGATATAAATGACAGGCATTTGAAACTAACGAAACCCAGAAAATTTAACAAGACTCTCAATGCCTCAAATTTGAAATAAGGCAAATTTCTAAATTTGAAATAAGGCAAATTTCTAAATTTTACTTTTAAATTTCTAAATTTACTTTTAAATTTCAAAGTTCCTATGCCCACAGGAATTATAAACCATGTCAGTGGTATCATCTCAGGGGTATACACCCTGAGCCATTGAGGAAGAAAAGACTCCTGCTTTGTTATGATTCTGTGCACCACACTGTTCTTCATGTGTGGTATGTAACAAACGAAGTCTTTATTATATGAAGCAGTAATGTCATATCTACTGTAGTGTTACAATTAGCTTAAAAAACTGCATCTCCATGGATGATCCAGCATGGCCAATGTGTTTAAAGTGTACTTTGGTTTTTTATCATTGTCTTATGTATTTTATGTGGTTTTTGACCAGTTAGTACAGCTGTTAATCTGTGTTTATGATAATTAGCTTGTTGAAGACTTAAAAAAATAAACAAATGGTTCTGCTGCTGGCCAAAAAGAAAAGAAAAATAAAAGGAGGGAGGATAAAGAGGGAGGGGAAAAAGGAATTTAAAAACAGAAGCAAAATATATTGTTAGTTACCCTGTGCCAGAAGGGGAGTTTGAGAAATCAGTTGTGATATTCTATTTTGTAGATCATCTGACATAACCTGACTCTAAGAAGACCTGTCTTCATGCTGTGTTCAGACGCCTGGTGATCTATCTAGGGCTAATTTAACCAATGGTGTTTCACATTCCAAGGAGACCAAAAGATAAAGGACATCATCTTGAAAAGGACTAACAAAAAGGGAATGTCCACTGTCCCAAACTGGTTCATAACCTCTTTGAGGTCAAAGAGTCAGTCACTTCTACATCTTTGTATCTGTCCCAGAATTTAGCCTAACGGCTATTCAAAGCCTGAATAATCAACTTTTATACACATTAGGTTTTATTCCCAGCAGAGGATTGCCTATTCATACCTTCACTTCAAACATTTTTAATAAAAAATCTAGATGCAAATGTGCTCATTAATCATGCAATATTATATAGACATCTCACCTGTTTACAGATGGACCTGTTTACTATTTGTGAAATAAGGTGGTGAGACTTAGTGCGGGACAAGAGGAAAGTTGCTCTCTAGAGATGCCCTGTGGAGCTCCATCTGCACAACATTTTTGTTGGCCAGAAGGCTGTGGACAGTATACTAATCAACATCAGAGAGGATGTGAGGCTGGAAGGTATGATTAATGTCAAATGATGAAAGCTGGAGACAAAGGATTATGGCAGCTTGGAACAATACGCTAGACTCAGCAGGTAGATTTGCCCTCAGAATATAAACCTTTCAATGTCAACCTTTCTATAATGTGTAAAAGAGCTACGAGCAAGAGAGGAAGGCTTCACCTACAAAACAGCATCAACAACTAAGGCTTGGGAGAAATGGCTGCAAGGTCAGGGGATGATACAGCTTAAACACAAAGCTACTTTTGTGAGGAAATAAGATTGATCAAAGTTCTGATGTCTGTCCAGATGAGTCAGTTAATTTCTCTGTGATGGAGGCCTTTCTTTCTAAACTTGAGGTAGTCATTATAAATACAATTTATAATTATTCCACATACATAGTATCACAGAAATCTCCACAGAATCTCCATGAGAGGCAGGAATTTGTAGTACACTCTTTCTATAGATGAGGAAACTGAGGCTCAGATTGTTTAACTGCCTGAGACCATGCAGTTAGACAAGAGTTTGAACCACAGTCTTTCTCTGACTGACCTCAAAGCTCAAACCATAAAGTACTTTTTTCTGTCACTTCCTTCCATACTTTTTAAGAGGAAGAGGGCTAAAGGTGACATACACGTTTTAGCACAGCGCCTTGTGTGTGAGTGTGGAGTATTTATGAAAGTCCTCCTTGCTGCTTGTTTATATCTTGTCCTATCTTCTACCACACTGGCAGAGTTCCAACCTCGTGTTTACCTCTATGGTGATTATGAGGCTTCAAGAGTACACCCTCCTCTACAGGGACAGCCTTCCTGGGACTTTACCTGCATGAAAAAATCCTCCTTTGTAGTCTAATATGAATCATTTGTAGCCAGTAACACTGGAGAGCAGCAAGTGATTCACTATCAGTGCAGTGCTCAGCTTTCCGTGTTCATACTCCAGAGCTGCTGAAAAGATGTTTGAAGGCCTTAAATTTGTATTACTGAAAACATCTGAAAGAAACAACTTCTTTGCTGACAAATGAGCAAAGCAGCCTCAAGAAAAAGTAACCCATTTTCTAATTCCATGGCAGGAATAGGTATGGAAGAATAGGCCATAGGCAGAGTAGGTAGGCAGGACCCACATACTTGGGAGGAGTAGGAACTTTGTTCTGTTAAGAATTTGTGGCACTACCTTTTTCTGAGAACTGCCAAGGCTGGATTTGTGATAAGAGTATATGGTACTTGAATGATCACAGTGAATGCATTTGTTGGCAGCTTGATATTCCCAGGAGGGGCAATATGTCTGTGGTGGTTATTCCTGATTGCCAATTGATTGGCATTAGAAACACTGGCACCTCAGAAGTTAGCGAAACACACTTCTGTGTATGTCTAAGTGGGGTATGGAGATGAAACTTTGGGGACTCTTTCTGGTCCCTGGCCCCTTTCTCTCTGTGTCTTCCTGTATTCTCTGCTTCCTGGCTTTCATGAATTGAGCTCTCTGACATGTCCTTCCACTATGATATTTCTGCCTTAGAACCAGCAGACCATGGATGGAAACCTCTGGAATTGGGAGCCAAAATAAATATTTTCTTCTTTTAGTTGTGTATGCCAGTTATTTTGTCCCAACAAATGACCAGTGGCTCTCCCTAGCTCACTCCTGCTTAAAACATTTATACCCACAGATTTATTCTGAACCTTGACTTAGGAGCTTCAACTATTGGGACAAAAGCACATCAAGGTTACAGCTAAGTTGCGTGTCACGGCAGCGTGCCAAATCTACTTGCAAAAATGACCTTCCTCCAATAGCAACAGGCTCTCCCTGTACCTATGGGCCCCAGGAGCGTTTTCTGGAATTGAACAGGGGGATAATATGTCTAACTCCCTTGGAAAAGTGTAGGATCCATTACTTCCTAGCCCAGAGGTTAAAAAAACATGTGGTGCCCTGGCATGGGAAAAAAAAAATCCTTATCTAATGCACACAATGTAAAATAATTTTTTAAAACAGTACAAAATAAATACAAGAAAAAAACAAAAGAAAGAATAATTTTGTCTTTATCCATGTCTTTAAAAGACTAGGAGGAAATACAGTGAAGTGTTAGCAATGGTTTTCCTTATGGTCAGAAATTACAGGCAACTGATTTTGTCTGTATTTATATTTTCCACATTATCTGTAATAATTTTTTATTGCTGCAATTTAAATAGTTATTTTTAAAAAACCACTTACCGTGTGATAGCAATAAGACAAGCTGGGATGCGTATGCCTGCAAGAACCAGGAAACTGGCCACAGTGGCGTCTAAACCTGTGCTTTAGGTGTCTCCACAGGTGTCTGACCCAGTGCCACCTTGGGAGCAGGAAGGAGGCACTGTACGGAGCTTGTGGGCCTTGTGTGTGAAGTCAGGAGTGAACATTGCTTTTTCTTTTTTGGAACACTGTGGAGGTTGTTATACTCTGCTAAGGGAATCTGTTAATATTTAACTTGCCTTTTAAAAAAAAAGCAAATCTTGAAAATGTTTAAGGAACAGGCCTCAAAGCGAAGATGCTGCAGATCTGGGCTGGTTTTGTCTTTCAACTTTTATCAAATATAATGTTGAACACGAAGTGTGACTCATACCCATGGGTGTGATGAAAACAATTAAAATGTATGGCCCTCAATTCTTGTTAAGCATTTCTCTGAGTAGGTAATATAACACTAAGGATATCTGTGTAAGCAGCTATACATAACACTGAGTCACACTGGGGTATCATTCTTTTTTTCAGTTCTCTTCAATATTGCTAATTGCTTCAGGGCAAGACTCTGATTGGATGCTGATCTTTAGCAAACTAACACTGGTGAATCTTCTTAGCCAAAGAGCAGGCCTCAAGCTCTACTACTGCAGCAGAACGAAATACTTAACTATAGATCAAGCAAGTTGGATCATTTTTTTTGATGGCTAATATTTTTTTATTTTAAAAAAGCAAAACAGAAAAAAGTATAGAAATAAAATAGAATTTCAAAAAAACTAAGAAATTGATGCTAATTAGTATATTGCATATTGTTATTTTTGAAATAGTTGTTCAGGTTACAAGATTGAGGCATAAAATATGATCAAACAAACAATGACAGCAGAAATGGTTCTTTTTGATGAATAAGAGAATTAGTAGTATAGTTATCTCTCTTACACACATATACTTACATTTATTGTGTTTATAGTTACTTATTTGTAGCCATTGGTGCTGGGTTTCACCTGGCAGCAGTGCTATAATGTTTCCTTTTGAGAAAAGACACATAGTGAGGCAAATGAAAGAAACATAGGGCCAATAATATAGTTAATTCACAGATGTGGTTAAAAACATCAGGCATGGTTTGCAAGTAGATAAAGCTTAATAAAGTGGTCTAGGAAATGTAGGGACCATTCAGTGAGCCATGTAGTTTATTATCAATCTAAAAGACCTCCTCTTTATCCTCTCAAAGCACATATCATATATGAGCACAACATTCCCAATTCTTTCTTACCTTTTTTTTTTTTTTTCGTACTGGGGATTGAACTCATGACCTCATGCTTGTGAAGCAGACATTTACACCACTGAGCTAAAGCCCCAGCCCCTACCAAGCCTTTACACTGCTGTTTTGTACCCGCATCACACATGTGGCTGTGCATGTGTGTATGTATGTGTGTATCTGTGTGCTTGTCTGCTGATGACAGGAAGTGGCTTTTCCTTGTCCTGACTGCCCCATCTGCTCAGCATCCAGGAGTCAGGGCCCTGGGGGGCACAGCAGCTGAACTAAGCTTTCTTGTCTCGCTTCCTACTCCCCAGGCATGCCTGCTGGACTGCACTTGGATAATACGGACACTGAAGTACTCAGAATGTTGAAGTCCCTGTGGACTGGAGTTCCAAGTCTATTGCACCCAGGTAAATACTGAGAATAGATATGGTATTCTACAGAAAGTTGGGTCAAATTCAACACAAATGAGCAGTCACTGATGTCTGTGAATAGACCAGAAAATGATATTTTCTTTTTAACAATGGAAACCACAGTCATAAAATAAAGCTGTCTTTTTAAAAATAGAAGATACATCAAGTTGTATATTTACCTCTAGAGGCATAGTTAATCTGCTTTTGATTTATATTAAGGTTATGTCTCCTGGGTTTTAAATACTTTTTATTCTACTCATGAAATTGAACCAGAGTCTTGAACTTACTCAATGAGAACTTGCTAAATTCCACATGGCAATAATGGTAACTTTCTGTATGATGAACAGGATAAAGACCTAGAAATGAATGAATTCTGATCTAGCAGAGATCACACAATGGACTGTTATTAGTGGTAGAAGATTGGAACTGATGTCTCTGTTTCTGATGTGGCATTCTTTCTGTCCTTGACATTTCTCTGATCATGCAGATCACTGTTTAGGTTGTAGAACATTTAATTAATGTATCAATCTATTTTAAATTCAATTTATTTTTACTTGAAAAGTGTAATAAATCCCTTTGATACTCAAATATGGTCTTTAGAAGCATTAGAATCAGCATTACCTGACTATTGTTTTAAAGATTCAGAATCTTAGTCTCACTTCAGGCCTTCCTAATCAGAATCTGCATTTTTAACAAGATGTGTAGATGCTTTGTATTGCATTAAAGTTCTTTATAACACTTTTATTAAGTATGCTCATAACCCAGTAGTGTTCTAACCTGAATGAGGAAGCTAGGCAGTCTTTTAGTTCAGTAGTTCTCAAACGTCATTGTATACATGCCAAACAGCAGTGACTTTTACATGTGAGCTCCTCAGCATTACTCCCCAAAATTCTATTTCAGGAGGCCTGGAGTGGACACCAGCCGCAATTATTTTAATAAGGTGTACAAGTTGTTTTGATACAAGTTGTCTTGGAAAACTTTGGTTTCGTTCTTTCTTAGTTGGTGTTGATAAATAACTTCAGCGTTTTTGTTAAGTGAATGCCTACCACATATTCCTTTCATGGTTGCCAAGACCAGAATGGACCTGTACACAACTGGAACAGATGCCTGAAATAACCAGATCAATAAAGCATGGTATGAAACTTACTGGGAATAATTCTCTTAGTACCAAATCACTGTACTCATCCAAAGTGTATGGGCCAGTGATGGCAAATCTTTGGCACACATGCCTAGAGGGCTGTTTGTATAAGTGAACATGCCAAAAGGTTCTCCATTACTGCTACAGCTTACATGGGCTATGGAATCCTAGTTAAAACTACTTTAAGTATATAAGAATTTATTACCTTTTGCTATTAAATAGGCAGATGATATTTAGCTTCCAGTAAGGCTGGATCCAGTAGTTCTGTGGTTCTTAGGCAATACTTGTAATTCTCAGCTCCATTTCTATTTCTAGCTCTGCTGATATGGGTTTTTTGCTTTTCTCTTCTCTTGCAGAGATGTGTTTTCTTTTAAGTGAAGAGGAATAGGCCTGGAAACAAATACTAGTCCACATTCTTCAGCTTCAGTCAAAAACAAAAATCCTGGCGAATTGCTGTGATTAGTCTTCTTTGGAACAAGTGGCCATTTCTGGATTTCTGTGATCAGAGGAAAAATGTATTCTCAGGGCCCACACTGAATCACTTATATCTGGTACTATACTTGGAAGTCCGCCATAACTACACACTTCACAGTGGAATGAAGTAGTGGGAAGAAATACAACAGATTTCTGAAAACTTGAACTAGCATCAGTGTTTTGGAAACAACCTAAGAATACATCAGTAGGGGAATCATTAAAGATGAGATGCACCTGGAATGGAATATTTGGCAGAAATTAGATCTGATGGATATGAAGACTGGTAAAATATTTTTACAGTTTCATATTCTGTAAAATAAAAGGCAGATCTGACAATCTTCTGTTCACAGCAGTGTTGATGCGATAGCCATGTGCCTGAATTTGGATAGGGATCATAAGCAGGGAAACAATCAGGACAGAAGGCAGTGAGATTCAAAACACAGGTTTGCTTCCTTTCTTTTTTGTATTATGTTTCATTTTCCCTTGAATGTTATACTCTGTAGCCATGAAATAAAAGGCTATCATTTAAATTTTTTCCTTAATTCTACTCCTATGCAAGGCTTCCTGTAGGTTAAGACATTCCTGGATGCTTCCTTTAATGGCATCTTGATCTGTTGCCTGCCCGGATTTAGTCCTCCTCACAGGAACCTGAGGACCTTTCCTAGACCATCTCCGTGGTGTGCTGGCCTCTCTATGCTCCAGGACCAGGACAGACGAGACTCAGTTCTAGTCTATCAGTGTGTAGACTGCTCTGACTTCTAAGTTTGGTTCAGGAATTATTGTGGGATTCAAATAGGTTTAATGAGACTCAATTCCAGTAATTCTGTTGGAACAACTGGAAAAGAAAATCTCTGTTTTCCCAGAGATTTCCAAACTATTAGGTCCACAGCCAGAAGCAGTCAGTGAGCCTTTGGCCTTTGAGTGAATGCAAAGGCAGAGATGAGATTGTATCTTAATGATATCCATTTTTTCTCATCTATACTAGTAGCTTATCTCATCTTAGTTCATTGAAAAGGAAGTTTTGTGCTATTATCTTTCTGTTCTTTTATTTATGTCTTACTCTGAATAACTACTTCGAAGACAATGATACATAGTATACTAACTATTGTTATTCTCTTATTTTATCATGCAATGTTGTTATTTTTACATGCAATAAAAAATATACTCTTTGAGTATCTAGATCCTATAAAGCCAGAAGTTAGTGTACCCACAAACTTTTTTAAATATTAAAGTTTGTATTTGTAAATGACTCTGGATTGAATTCAGTTATAAGAAATAACTCAGATGGATCTATATAAAAATTTGTACATTTCCTTCCAATAGTAATACAATATCTTACAAAACTATAGTTTCTGAAAATTTTTGAAACTTATGTTTGGCTTATTCCTTTTTATTGTTCAGTAGTATTTCAGCACTGTATATAGATACATGTAGTTTGCTCAACCATTGACCAGTGAGGTAAAGCTATGTTGTTTGCAGTTGTTGGCTTTAGGGATAAAGTTAATATACCAGTACACATACAGGATTCGGGGTCAGTATGCTTTCATTTTTTTGATAAATTGCTCACAAATTTAATTTCTGGATTATATTGTAATTACTTCTTTAGTTTTTAAAAGTAATTGCCAAACTATTTTCAAAAGTGTTTGTACTATATTGTTTCTACCAGCAACATATTAGCCCACACACTTTTTAATTTTTGCTTAATTCGAGATTGTTGTTAATTGTCTTCTCTCCCAGAATTCTAGCAAATATAATTCTTATCCTTTGTATCAGTTATTTATTGCCAGGATATTGCTGCATGTGAGATACCAAGGAAGAATTGAATCCTACTGGCTTCCTCTGTGGACACAAAGGAGAGAAGTAACATGCAGGCATTGCTGATTCTAGGGAAAAGTTAATGCAGCTAAGGTGAGGCTGTTTAGCTTGGCATGTTCTGGTGGATAATGGACTGCAGATGGATCTTAATTGTTTGGGCCTGTGTTTGAGTGAATGAACGCAGGATGAGCCAGATGCTCAGGAGTTGCCTACTAGAGGTAGGAGCCCCCGGGTGCCTGCATGTTAAACTCATTCTGTGTCTGTTTGGCTTTCATCCTCGTTTCCTCTGAGGTCAGGGTGACAAACTAGCAGCACTAGGTCCCACAAGTGGCACCTTGGGTGGGGAAAGACTAGAGCGGGCTGGTTCCCCCTGGGTGGTGTCTGGGCAGGACCTGAAACCAGTGCAGACTGATATGCTACAGCTATACAACGAGCTGTCCCTGAACTCAATGGCATGCAGCAGTAAACATGTACTTTCCTCGGTCTCTAAGTTGAGTGTGAACTGTCTGTCCTAGGTCCACCTCACTAAGCAGATGGGCTCCATGCCACAGATTTTGATGGATGGGCTCTGTATTTTGGGTTGGGTTGAGATTTGTTTCATGTGTTCTTTCTGGGTTATATTTCACTTAGTGTTCGAGTATATCTCATTTACTATCTGTGGAATGATGTACTCAAGTTCTTTGGTGCTCTGCCTGGAGTGTAAATATCAAGTTAAACAAAGTCTACCTAATAGCCCAGTGGTTTCAGGAAGTTGCATAGATAATTCCTATTTCATGAGTAAGGAGAATACATACCGTCTGCTGGGGGAATAGCTTCAAGTCACATGATAAAAGATGTGTAAAAATTATGATGCAATAACAAAATTTCTGCTTTTCCAAAAACATTTCTCTTCATCTCACTTAATTTTTAGTGCCCATTGTCACACTGCATTTTGATGTTATTTATTATAGTGGAGACTGTAGTACATTATGTTAACAATTGGTATGTCTTATATCTTACAATATTTTTGATACAACTAAATATGTAAGCAATCAGGCACCCTCCAGAGGTTCAGAAGTCCACATCATTTTTTAGCATCTTTTGAAATTTAAGCTTTTATCTTTCTTACTACTGTCTCCCAATCACAAATCTTAAAACATGGTGGTCTCTATTTTTTTTTATTCTTAAGGATAGCCTCTGAAATTTATCATGACTTTGCATAATATAATAGCAATTACTCTCAATTTGAGATAGGATTTTAAAATTCAAATCATAGTTATAGTAATCATTAGCTACAAGCATTCATTTCCTCATCTATAAAGCAGAAATGATAATCCTCACTTAAAAGCATTTACATGAAGACCAAATAGATTTGAAAGATTTTGCACCTTGTCAAGTACTCTATATTTATTATTCATTTTGGTTATTTCAGTTGTACAGAATATCTTTTCAAGGGATTTTGTTTTTCTGAGATTGACTTCATAGTTTTCTCATTTGTCTAAGCTAGGAATGCAGCCTTTTTCATCTTCTGTCATTGTAGAGAAGAAAAAGAAAGGACTTATAATTGATTAAAGGAATGAGCTGAGGACATGAGAGCACAGAACTTCTTAATTATTGTTGTTAAATCTTATAAGACAATCTGATTTGGTATTGATGGACCTGAATAGATTTGTTGTATCCTGGTTTATCATCTTCAATATATTTTGACCTCAGTACACACATTTACCTTGAAAATGGGGGGACATTGTGGTTGGTGGATGAACTGAAAAATTGGTGGTATTTTCTGCAGTTGATAGGACCATCCCCTTAGGTTTGGTGGTTATGGAAATTGTGGTTCTCTGTCCTTTATGACTTTTGGCAAGTTTTTTCATACCAGATACATGGAACTGTTTGTCTGGAGGCTGATTTCTTTTTATATGTTTGTATGTAGATGAGTATAAAGTATTTCTGTAAAATTTTCTTTCTTGTTTTAAAGGGAGTGAAACAGAACGGTAACATGAAACAAAACAAAACAATAGTAGGACACTAGGAAATCCACTATATTACATATTGTTATCCTCTAGATAATTATCCAGACCACTGGCCCCAGGCCTGCAAAGTCAGCCAGACAACATAAACTCCAGGTTACTTCCCTGTTTCAGTCCCTTCAGTTACCATCATCTCACCCTGCGTCACTTCCGGTTGCTTAGAGGCCAAAGCAGCTTCCGGGCAGTTTCTCCTCGGCGCACAGGGCCTCTTCCAGGGTACAGGGAGGCCGCTTGGCTTCCTTGCGGCTTCTCCCTGGCTGGCAGGCCTACCCCTGGTGCACAGAGAGGGGGTGGGGGCCACATTGCTTCCTAGCTCTTCTCCCTGTGGCAGGCAGGACCTTGGCCAACGCACAGGGGTGTGGACCGCATTCCTTCTTCACCACTTCTCCCAGGCAGGACTTTCTTCAGGGCACGGGGCAGGGAGAAGCCGCGTTGCATCCTTACTGTTTTTCTCCATCTAGGGGGTCCGCTGCCCCTGTATTTTCTATTTTTGCTGAATTCCTGCATTATCTCTCTGCGTGGGCTTCAAGTCTCCATTCAGATCCTTCCTGTGTCCAAGGGACCACCTTTCTCCTCCTTGTCTTCCTCATTCTTTCTCTGCTGCTCACTGCTCTGCCCTTTTCCCGAGAGTCCGCTGTGTAATCTTTTTATGCTTCTATTTCCAGAATTTTTTCCTTTTTATAATTTTTAAATTTAATTTTAATAGTATGTGTTTGAAGTACATAGAAATTACATTTACTGTGGGAAGTTCATATATGAACTAGTTTAAGATGAAAGAAGAAGCCTTTTATGTCTCAGGAATCCAAAGTCCTGGGTCCTTCAGGATGTAGACCAAGTGTATGATATTGGGCTTGGTAGTTCAACCTCACAGTGTTTTTCTCTCTGTTGTAAAAACAACAGAGCAAGACTTCGCGCCTGGTAGCATTCTCTCCAGCCTTAATGCTCCATGAACCCACGACTATGCACTGATTTCCCCGGAGCTGTGAGCACATGGTGCATATCTAGGGAATCAGGACGGCGTGTTTCTGGCTTTTCCACAATGGGACTTGGAGGTCAGTGACTCCTTGTTCTTGTTTCACAGTGTGATTAGACCAAGACAGCACAAATCCAGTCCTCATCAACATCATCAAGTTAGGGTCACTAGTAGTTAACTCTGACCTCTGAATCTTTCTCCGTGCTGACATAGTTATTCAAAGTTGATCTGATCTTAATTCATTTTAGGTCACTTTGATTTGTAACATTCAGTAAATGTTGGCATATCTAGAAAGCACTACTTTGTGTCCTAAAATTACTTTTAAATCTCTGCAAATAATAATGAAAGACCAGGTTTTTATGTTTGGTTTTGCTTTAATTCCTAATCTGCTATAGGACTGTATTTGTGAAATCATGTGTTTGAATGGTATACAGTGCCAAACTGCTATAAATCTTTCCAAATGCTTGTTCTTAATTTTGTACATTTTCTACTTGTGTATATGCATGAATTTATTTCTGAGTTCACCACTTCTGTTCTGCTAATCCATTTGTCTCCCTGTTCAACTACACTGACTCAATTAGTATGCTTTAAAGTGACTATTAATATTTTTTAAGAGCAGTTCTCTTCTGCCACCTGACTTTCTTTTCAGCAGTAACATGGTTATTCATTTCTCTTTGCTTTTCCATGTGAACTATAAAAACAGCATGCAAAGTTCACACACAAAAAAACCCTTATATGATTTGTACTAGAATTTAATTGTCTCATCAAATGAGGGACAGTTTGATGTGTTCACTAATTTTCTTAATCTCTGAAATAGATTATTTTACTAGTTAATTCAATTTTTAAAGTTTTATAAATTTTTTCCAAAAATGAAAAGGGTCCAGGATTCTATTTTATGTTTGTTTCTGGGTCACATATAACTCTATTATTCTTACAAATTTTATGGGTATATTGTAAAAGTGTTAGAAAATACAGTTTAGTGGCTGCTTTACAAGTATACAGTTGATTCTGATATATCAACTTTATGTTGGACAATACTGCTAAACTGATCATCAAAAAAGAAATTTTTCCATTAATATTTTGTTTTTATATAGTCATAGTTTGCAAATAATGCCTTTTTTGTAAATAATGATTTTATCAATCCTTACATGTTTCTTTTCTAACTATATTTAATTTTTTTCTTTTATTCATATGCTTGCAACACATAATTAATACATTCATCAAAGGAAGTTGGTACATACTCATGACATCTTAATTCTTTTTATGTGCTTTTCTCTCCTTTTATTTTTTCTTCCCTCCACCTTTTCCATTTGCAAACATCTGTCTCTGTTTCCTATTACCTATCTTTTGTACTACTTTTTAATTTATTTATACTTCAGTTTCCTCATATAGGAGGAACCATGTGATATTTAAGCTTGTGTGTCTAGCTTACTACACTTAAGATTTTCACTTCCAGGTGCATTCATTTTTCTATACATGACTTAAATTTATCCTTTATACCAGAGTAGCAATCTATTGTATATAAACAAATTTTATTATCATTTCAACTGTTGACACATATGTAGTCAGCTTCCAAGATTTTGCTCTTATAAATTGTGCTGCTATAAGTATGGATATGTATGTGTCATTCTAATATGATATATTGCTGTAATATGGTACCTTTAAAGCATTTTGGAAAATATTATGGGTGCTAGGTGGGTTGAATGGAATTTCTACTTTTAGGCTTTTGAGGAGTCTCCCTTATTGATTTCTATATTGGTTGCATTGGTTTGCATTCCATCAATAATGGAGAAGAGTTCCATTTTTGTAGCAGCTTTGGCAGAATTTGATTTCTCGATCATAACTATTTTTTCTAGAGTAAGATGAAATTACATACATGTTTTAATTTGCATTTCTTTACTGACCAAAAATGTTGAATACTTTTTCATTTATTATGGGCCATTTTTACTTGTACTTCAGAATAGTATGTATTCATTTCAATTGCCCGTTTTTTATTAGGTCTTTTATTTGGAGGGGTCTAATTTTTTGTGTTCTTTTTATATTATAGATCAATGATTTTTTTACCGTTTAGAACTTTTAATAATACCAGCAGCCCACTGTGGCATCCATGCCGTAGGTTCACCATCACTGTGCTAGAAAATAACACTCTGTGCAGGGTGTAAGTGGCAAAAATGATTCTCCTATCTATAGGTTATCTCTTCTCTCTGTTGCTTCATTTCCTGTGCGGAAGCTTTTTAATCTGCTATAACCCCATTCGTTGATTCCTGATGCAATTTCTTCTGGAACTGGAGCTCTGTTCAGAAAGTCCTTGCCTGCATCTATGATTTCAAGAATTTTACTATTTTTTTTTGTACCAGAAATTGAACTCAGGACCTTGCACTTGCCAGGCAAACACTGTGCCACTGAGCTATGTCACCAACCCAAGAGTTTTACCTATTTTATCAACAACAGGTTAAAGATTCATGTTTTGATATTTAGATCTTTAATCTGTTTTCATTTTTGTGTGGAACGTGGTCAGAGATTTGGGTCTAACTTTAATCTTCTACATTTGGCTAATTTTTCCAGCACCATTCATTAAAGAGACTATTGTTCCTGCAGTCTATGGTTTTGGCATCAGTTGGCTCATTGTGCCTGAGGCTATTTCTACATCCTCTATTCTATTTCACTGATCCATGTGTCTGTTATTGTGCTAGTACTTGGATGTTTCCTTTTAAACACTGTAGTTCTGTAATATAATTTCAAGTTCAGAACTGTGATGCTTCCCAGTTTTCTGTTTTTAATCAGGATTTATTTTTCTCTTTTGGGTCTCTTCTGGTCTATATGAATTTAGAATTGTCTTCTCTAGTTTTTTTGAGGAATGCTGTCTGTATTTCGAGTTGGATTCACTAGATCTATACATTAGTTTGGGAAGCATGGCCATTTTTATTATACTTGTTGATTATGCTGGTCCCACCTATCCAAGAATAGGGGATTACATTCCATTTTCTGATATCATTTTTGTGCTTCATTAGAGTATTGTACTTTTGTTGTAGATGTATTTCATTTCCATGGCTAAGTAAATTCCTAAGTATATTTAACTTTTCTTGTTGCTATTGTGAAGGATTCATCTAATTTCTTTCTTGGTAGGTTCATTATTGATATATAGGAATGCTGTTTTTACTTTGTGTGTGTTGTATATTGCTGTTATATTGTTGAATTTGGTTATACTCCTAGAAGCCTTTTGGTGGATGTTTTCGAGTTTTCCATATAAAGGATCGTGTCATCTGCAAATAATATTTTCCCTTTTCTATACACATCCCTTTTGTCTTTCTTGCCCAATTGCTCTGGCTAAAGTTTTGAGTACTGTATTGAATAAGAGTGTTGACAGTGGTCATCTTTGTTTTGTTCCTGCTTTCAGGGCAAAAATTTTCAGCTTTTCTCTATTTAATATAATGCTGGCATAGATTTTTCATAAATAGGACTTATAGGATTGAGATAGCATTCTCTTATATCTACATTTTTCAGTATTTTTATCATGAATGGATGTTATATTTTGTCACAAGTTATTTTCTGTATCTATTGAAATGTTCACGTGATTATTTGCTTTATGTTTATGTGGTGCATTATATGTATAATTTGCATATCTTGAACTATCATCTATGAGATGAAGCCTACTGAATTATGACATATGTTCTTTTTGATGACGGGTTGCATTCTATTTGCCAGTAACTTGTTGAGAATTTTTGTGTCAATGTTCATTAAAAAATTGGACTAGTTGGGCTGGGAATTTAGCTCAGCAGCATAAGTGCCTGCTGGGCAAACACGTGAGTTTGATCACTGGTACCAAAAAAAAAAAAAAAATTGGACTAGTGATTTCTTTTTTCCTAAGGTTCTTGTGTGTGATATCATACACACACACACACACACACACACACCATAATAACAACAAAAATATATCTTAATTATCAAACTGTGATACTTGGTATCTGGCAAGTTTATGTAATATGCCTTCTACTCAAATTGTAATTTATGTTGGTTTTCACATCAACAAAGTATTCTAAGACTTCTTAAATTTACTTTTTTGATAAAATTAGGCTTGTTTCACAAGTCAAAAAATTTCATTTTCTTTGATTATCCTTGTTATTGTGCTTCTTAATTCAAATCTAATATGAGTACAAACTGAATTTGCTTTGCTATATTATTACATTTCCTCATAAACTTTGTAACTAGTGCCTATCAACATTCTAGTGTTTTAATAAGCTATCCACCATGCATTAAAAATGGATAAATTACACTTAATCAGCTCTAGATAATTATACAAAGTGAGGACCATACTTTCTAAACTTCTGTCGTTGCTTGAATTTAGCTAAAAAGGGTCTTAACCCTGCCTCCAACAGTCTATTACTTTTCTTCAAAAATAAAACCTGACCTGACCAACCACTGGGATTTCTATGCTGTCACCTGGGGACTCAAATGATGCTAAGGGACCCTACCACAATTGGTTAATTAGCAATGCCTTGCATTCAAACAAAGGGATTGAATTTGTCCTGATCAAAAAGAAGTCATCTGAATCAACCCAAAGAAAAAATAAGCAGGGTTGCAGGGGTTAAACTAAAAGGATTATTACACATGATTGTCTAAAAGGAAAAGCCTTTCCATAGATAGAGTTATTATATATTTCCTAACTTTGGCTTCGTGTTCTACTTGGCTCCACAATCTTTAATGGACTTTTATAGGCTCAAGCATGTTCCTTCTACTTTTGCTCCAGCTGCCTCTGATAGAGTCTACAGAACAATTCAGCAATAAAGAGCCAAACGGATGATGTGGTGCCAAATCCAGAAAGATTATGGACAATAGACTTTATATAAGTAGACACACAAATATTGACAAAACAAAAATCAAGCTTACCAATCATCAGGAAAATGAAAACAAGAGGTACCACTGCACACCAACCAGATTATCTGAAAATAATGGGCCACTGGAAAATATTGTCAAAGATATAGAGCAATTGAAACAAATTCCTAAAAGGAGAAGAAATTTATGCTATGATTTTGAAAGCATTTTGTACCATCTACTAATGCTAAACATAGGTAGACTCTATAATACTCTTTCGTATATACACAACAGAAATGTGTAAGTTCACCAAAAATCATGTATGAGGATATTCATAACAGCATTAGTTATAATAATCAAGAACTAGGAAAACTAAATAGTCTAATTTGTGATTCATTTATAAAATGGAAAGCCATGTATCAATAAAGTGAATGCTATATCATACATATGGTACAGATGGATCTCACAAACATGATGTTGGTGAAAGAACCCAGATACACGGCAGCACACAATGTAGGATTTATATTTATGAAAAGCTGAGAATAAGCCATCAGAAATGTGGATGAAGCCTACCTCAAAGTGAAAGGATGAAGTCAGAATAGTGAGGCCACTAAAAATGTACCCTTTCTTTATCAGAATGGACCTCATATTAATATGTATTTATTATAATTCCTCAGTCTATGGTTCGAAAATTCTGCCCATTTCTACTTGTGATATACCTTAACAAAAGAATAATATATGCAAAACCTCTACATTGCCGACCGAGTACCATCGGATATGACAGTGAGAGTCTGCATATACCAAGCTTTGCTATGTTAACAACCCCACAAATCTCAGTGGCTTTTAACATCCAACGTTTATTTCTCACTTCCATATGTTTTGGCTGTGAATTGCTTTCTAATGTGATACATGTGTGAAAGATCTATGATGGACTCATGGAATGGCTCCACATTTCAACTTGTGTTTGGCATACTTCACTTTTTGCTCACATTCTCCTGGCCTCAGTTCATATGGAAAAGACGTTTACCAAGCTTATGGGGCAGACTAGGCAAGAGGCATCTACTAGAAGCAGTGGTTTGCAAGGAGCTAATCATGGTGCCATAGTTGCACCAGCAGCCTCATCTTTTGCACCTGATAATTGAAGCTCTATTAAGAATCAGTTGTTCATGGTTTTCTACAGTCACTCAGATTCCTCTGTGCTAAAATCTTTGCTTACCTCCTTTGTTTACCTGGGTATTTCCTTCCAATTCACTGTGATTTTACCTGGCTAATGCCTGGTCATGATGCTTGATGATAAAATTCAGATAATTCAATGCATCATATTCAAATTCCTTGAAAATCATGTGGCATAGATAGAGATGTTCAATTATAGATGAGTATTTCCATAAACAGCAGCAGACCTAGCAATGTGGTAAATACCATTTCTGAGGATCCTCTCAATTATGAAACTTCCCTTGACCACTTCAGGACAAATTAGATGCCTATGTCTCTGTCAGTGCACATACTGTAGTGATCTAAAGTTTCTGCTTAAAAGTTTGTTGCTACCACTATACTGTGGCCCACGAAAAGACAAGCCTAGTGTCGCACTGTGCACTTTACCTGCAGTGTGGAGTAGTGCTGCATAAACACTGTATGCAGCTTGCTTCCACTGACAATTGATTTGGGGCACGTCACACACAGAAAGTAAAGGTGACTGTTTTCACTCCGATGGTGACATCTATTGTTCCTATTTTATTTCTCATTTTTCTAAAGCACTATTACACTAAGGCCAAGTTATTTTCTATTGGGCTCTGGATGTGGCAGGCATAGTAACCTTTAAAACGGTATGGAAGTTTATTGTATATAGATAAAAAAAAAACCTTGAATTTTTGAAAACTAGAGGGTAGTTGCTTAAGAAATATGGTATCAAGGTATGGAAGCATCTTATATTAGATGGGTATTGGATTTGCTTCCCCTATACTCAGAGCTGCTAAGAAAAACCATTCATATGAAAATACTAAAAACATCTAACCTAGTAATAGTGTAGATGTAACAACCCACTGAGTACTAAGTGGATGGCAAATGACCAATACAAATATTTATCTGAACTATCCTTTGCGAGTTAGTGAATCATTTATGTATTCTGATATATCTTCCTAGGCTCATCCCTTAAAATGATAGAGAAGTGATTTTTGGAAAAACATTATAGCACACATATTCATGAAAGCACTAAAACATCATTCATCATAGCCACCCTTATTGCATATTACAACTGTTTCAAGTAGTTCTGATAAAATCTAATAGGTGGTAAACTGTTCTGGTTTGTCCATAGTGACAACCCTCCTACAAGAGCATTTGGAGCAAAAAAAAATAAATAAATAAAATTTAAAAAAAAAAGAGCATTTGGAGCTCACCTCTGTGAAGGTTAAACTCTTGTTTTTTTCTCCCACCAACTTCAAGAAACAACCATTAATTCTCTTATCCCATTAACCTGAGTATTTAATTTTTTCCTGTATGTGGCAATGATTTATGTAATGTTTACTTACTTGTTTAGATATCTTCAGATAAACATACTGCTTTAAGATTTTATCCTTCCATTTGATTTTATTCTAACTTCTTTGCAGTCTGAAGAGTCCTTAGGGTCGAAATTATCAGTAACAATATCAACACAACAATAGCTGATATAGAGTGCTTTCTAGGTACTGACTACATTCTCTGCTAAGTGCAGAAACGTGGATCCCGGTCATAGTCACCTTTTAAGGTAAAGGTTCTTAGGATCTTCATTTGCAGATGCCATATATAATACATTTGGAAATATTAAGACATTGGCCTAAATTTGTCCAAATGAAATTTCAAAGATTAGATTTAAATCTGAAGTCAGGTTGGTCCTTTTGTCCACAACACAAGAAAATATTTGAATATATTTTTAAGATTCTCTAAATACAAGTCTTTCGGTACCTGCTATAGACACCAACGTCTATCAGAGCTATGGCAAATGAAATAGTGCAATGGAATAATCTGGTGGCTAGAAACAGATTTGGCAGTCTGTGTGGCCATTTGTCCACTCTTTATGTGTCCTTGATGAATGAGATTTTCTAGTAAGTATCCTAGAGCCTGGAAGGATTTCTGTTAAGTACATGCCTGTCTACCCCTGTCAGGCACACTAGCTAATCTTTTTATGCTAAAACTTGTACCACTAAGCAGCATTTTTGCTTCTAAATATTCTCTCTAAGCTTTGAAACTATCTCCAGTAATCATTAACAGCTATACAAGCATACAGTTTGTGCTCATATTAAAAAATTTGCAGGTATGTGATTAATTCTGGCTACTGAATAATTTTTCATATGATGATTCTATAGAACCCTAAGAAATAAAATAGTTCACTTGAGATAATTAACCTTTCCCCCAGGAAAATTATTTCCACGATTTATTTATTTTGCAAAAGCATCAAAAGAATCTAGAACCCAGAGCTTTATACCTAGTTGTAAACAACAAACCTAGAAGCTAGTAACACTCGTGGTTACTCTCTGTGTCAGGTAATGAGCTAAGGATGTTTGTGTGTATCACATCAGTTAAACCTCACACCACCTTATAGATGTTAGTATACTTATCTTTTTTCAGTTTCTAAAGTTGTATTAGTACATGTTTGCAGTACATAAAGATGGTTGATCCAAAACTTTTTCTAAATATATTCTTTAAAGTCTCTCAATCTGTTCTTTTATTTTTCAAAAAAATTATTTTTACTAATACATATTTGCGGTACATAATGATTACATTCATGATGGGGAGATGATACATATAATTAACACATCTGAATTCTTATATCTCCTTCCTCTTTCCTCTCTATACACTTCCTTCATTTCTTGGTCTCTTTCCCATTTGTGAAAAAGAACAACTTATTTTTTCAAAGAACAATGTATTTTGACTATGAATTAGAACCAAAGTATTTTGAGTTAGCATTTTGAGTTCCTTTTCGCTTGGTTAACATCTAGTATTTTGATGTCTTGTGTCAAGTATTTCACTGCACTGTAGTTCTTCTAATAATCTTTCGAGCTGAACTGCTTGCTTTCTAAAGAGAGAGATCTTGTGTTCTTTATTTTTGTATACCTGCTTTATAACACAAAATCTAGCACGTGTTAAATCTTTGTAGAAACAATTAACTGCCCGAAACTCCCGGACCCGTAGAGTGGCCTGGGCTGTTTGGATCGAAAGTCTGCACAGACCTGCATCTTGGCACGACTCTTTGGGACTGGTAAGCATGCCCTTCATCCGCAGGGAACTGCCTGGAGATC
>PVJX010005989.1:35363-81173 GCA_004027295.1 Dolichotis patagonum | reverse complement strand
TTACGAGAACCAACTATATAACACATGTTGAAATAAACAACTACTTTGAAGAAAAAGAGACACTATAATACCCAGTGCTGATTCCATAATGTCATGATGTGAAGTCCAGCAAAACTATCACTTTTTGTTCAAAGTGATCTTAGCTTGCTTTGCCTTGTTTAAGTTCAACACACATTAAGGTATGGATAGCTGTTTTGAGAATGCGAGACACTATGACAGCCATTCATGGCTTCCCTAATGTATGGTCTTGAAGACCTGTAATGCCCTCCTCGTCCTGCTCAGATCAATTCCATACTAGGTTGTTTCATGTAAATTCCCTATATGTGACAATCTGGACAACTATTTGGAAGAAAACAAGAGTCAATGTGATAGAGAGTGAAATCTCCAATTGTCTAGCTTTGAAATTTATGTCTTACATTGCTTTCTTGTGATCCGCTTTGCTCTGTTTTGTTGTGTTTAATTTTATCCTATTGATATAATGGCATGTATATTTGAGTGGGTAAGATGGATGACCATATTGTTGTTTTTGTCAGCTCGTGGAGCAGAACTGTTAACAGTCTCACTGTTCGAATGTCTACTTTACGTGTTTTAACTTTGTAATTCGAACAACTATTTCCAAGAAGTCAGTATGTAATTAGTCAAGTAATAATTTCTTAGGTTTTATTGTTGTTGTACTTTTCCTTTTTTCCTTGGAATACTGTATGGTTGCTACCCTTTATTCTGTTTTATTTTGTTTTGTTTTTTCCTCTTTAAATAAAATTATAAAAAACAAAACAAAAAAAAAAAAAAAAGAAGAAACGGATGGACTGCACAAGTGCTGCTAACTCAAACCAAACAGGACAGATTTAGGGATACAAGGCCCCTTGCCTCTTGTGCTTTCCTCTACAAAGGACCCACAGCCTGGCAGCAAATTAACTGGCACTGCTCCCTCCTAACAGACTGTCAATCTTTTTTTGGGGGGGGGGTCATGCACCCTAAAACTAACTTCAAACCCCTAATAGTAAGTTTAGAGTTGCAGGGGAAGTGATTCATGACCATTCCTGCCCTGTGACCAGTGAGATGGACATAGACACATGGGATTTAAACAGCCACAGCTCTTCCACCATGGGAGAGGAGATAAAAGCCACCAAGCAGCCTTGGGCTGCCTCTGAGACTGCAGCAGAGGCAGTGAGTCAGTAAGGTCAAGTTGCAGAGGCACAGCAGCAATAGCACAACACAGGCAGAGCAGCAGAGATAGTGCATGGAACAGTACAATCCCTCCCACTCTGTGACCAGCCAGGCTGGCACTTCCCTTGCAGCAGAAGAGATCAAAGTGAGCAAGACCGGCTGTTTCTGCAGTGGAGACAGCCCACAGTACCACATCCCATCCCGAAACAAGCAGTACAAGGGGATAGAGACGTGCCAATGGAAGTGGGACAGAAAAGGCTGGTCTGACCAGGAGGAGGCAACTGTACACATGGAGAGCAGCCTCAGGATGTCTGTGTCTGAGTGTGCCACCACAACTGGGAGAGAGAAACAAACAGTTTTCTTTAAGTTGTTTAGATCTTTACTTTTATTCTTGTTCTGATCTACGTTCTCTTTCCTCAACTATTTCACTTGATTTTACATTAACATGTGAGTGCACATTCTCTCTAGCTGTTCTGGTCCATTTTGATCTATTGCTTTCTCCTTCACTCTCTCTTTCCTGCTTCCTCCTCCAGTTTCCCAAAGCCTGGGTGATCATCCTTTGTCCTCCAGCATTGCTTCTACTATATTTCTCTTCATTTAGCTTTCTGTTTTGTCCTCTATCCCTCTTAAATTTTTCCACCACAGGGTAAAATTATTCTCCTAAGGGAAAGCTCTTTGTATTCAAGTTCCTGAATAGTGTTGGATCTTATTATATAACTGTAGATCTTGCCCTCTGTAGTTAAAGGTACTCAATTAATAGTTACCACAGTTTGTCAGCTTTTAGGCTATGCTTGACGCTATTGTTATTGCTAATTGTGCTACTTCAGCCACAATGTCAAACCTGTTATAATCAGTTGTTCTCCCTTGTATAACACTGTGACTGTCTGGGGTCACAACCATCATCATAGTCTAATACCAAAGGACTAGGGTTGAGTCAAACACATAGTAACACCTCAGCCTTCATAAATTAAGAAGGTAGGATCTTGGGACAGATACAAAAACCAAGAACCATCTATACCTAGAAGATATGTCTGAGGAACAGACATTCGCCTAGGGAAGCCTCAATACTAGCAATAAAGTTATCTACTATAAGAAACTTATAAGCATCAACACAGAGAACAAAACAAAATTTAAAAATAGAAAATGACAAGACACAGAAGCAAAACACAACACCAGACCTTCAGCCCATCCAGGAAAAATCCAGGGGACAAACATATAGGAAATAAGAAGCTGTCCACCTAAGTTCTGTGGAATGATAGCAGTAGAAATAAAAAAAAGAAAGAAAGAAAGAAAAACAAATACAAATGCACAAGGCTACAGAGGAAATCAGAGAAGAAAAAAATCTCCCAGGTAAAAAAAAGAGATGATGACCATAATGATAGACTTACTCTGAAACCTAAAGTAGACGTAGATAAAATAGAAAAGCATAATAAAATGATGGTAACCATGAATACCAAAAATAGCAGGGAAATATAACCCATGAAAATGGATAGATATCCTTTGTTCTTGAGTAATAGTTCCAA
Organism: Dolichotis patagonum; assembly: GCA_004027295.1. Classification (NCBI taxonomy): domain Eukaryota; kingdom Metazoa; phylum Chordata; class Mammalia; order Rodentia; family Caviidae; genus Dolichotis; species Dolichotis patagonum. The sequence continues at coordinate 78,483 of PVJX010005989.1, read as the reverse complement.
AACTATTATACAGATTTAATGTAATCCCAATCAAAATACCATTAGCATATCTCACCAAACCAGAGAAAACATTTCCAAAATTCATCTGGAACCAGAAGAGATCTGAAATAGCAAAAACAATTTTAGGCAACAAAGGCAAGGCAGGGTGCATCACAATCCCTGACTTGAAAGTATACTCTGAGCTACTGTGATAAAAACAGCATGGTACTGGCAAAACAAACAAACAAACAAACCTGAGGATCAATGAAACAGATGCAAAGACAAATTCAAATACACTCAGCTACCTTATCTTTGACAAAAGGGTCAAACACATTCACTGGAAGAAAGATAGCCTCTTTAATACATGGTACTGGAAAAACTGGCTTTCTGCACATTGAAGACTAAAACTGGATCCATGTCTATCACCATTCAGCAAACTAAGATCAAAATGGATCAAAGACCAAATATTAAAACAGAAACACTAACTCTGTTGGAAGAGAGACGAGGTAGAACTCTGAAAGACAATGGTGTAGGCAAAAACTTCATGAACAAAACCATAACCACATAGGAAATACTATAAAGATCAGCAACTGGAATCTCATCTTATTACAAAACTATTTACAGCAACAGAAAACACTGCAAGAGTGAAAAGACAACCCATAAAGTGGAAAAAATTTAGGCAGCTGTTCCTCAAAGGACTAATATCTAGAACTAATATCTAAAAAATTGGAAAAAAAAATCAGATCTCCAAAATTTAAAGACCCAATCCAAAGATGGGCACTTGAGATGAATATACACTTCTCAAACTATCTATCAGCAAATAAATACATGAAAAAATGTTCAACATCACCATTCAAGACATGCAAATTAAAACAACCATGTGATTCCAACTCACTCCAGAAAGAGTGGCTATTACCAACAAATAAACCAATAATAAATGCTAGCTGGGATGTAGGAGAAAAGGAAGCCTTCTCCTCTATTGTTGGTGGGAATGTAGATTCATGCAGCCACTGTGGAAATCAGTATGGAGATTTTTCAAAAAACTAGGACTAGAGATCCCATTTGATCCCACCTATACCCTTTTTGGAACCTTTCCCAAAGAATTAAAAGCACCATAACACAGTGATATATGCACACCCATGTAGCAGCACAATTTGTAATAGCTAAATTTTGTAAACAAACCAAATGCCCATCAAGTGACGAATGGACAAAAACGGTATGAGTCTTTTTTCAATATAATGGAGTTCTACTCAACCACAAAGAAGGATAAATTTGAGACAGTTATAGCTAAATGGAGGGACTCATAAAATAAACTGGACAAACGTGTAAATATCACATTGTCTTTTTGGAGTCAGCATATGAAAATGTAAGTAAGAATCACAGTGCATAACAGATATTGTGATAAGGGAAGAAACTATTCAAAAGGAAAGGGGAACAGAGAATGGGGGGAGAGGGAAAGGAAAGACGGAAAAGAAAAAAAATGATAAAAGAAGGGCAAAAGGGGCTGGAGAGGCAAGCAACAGGAAAAAAAGGGAATCAAAGTATAGCATGTACAGGTACAAATTTCCTGTGATAAATGTGATCACTATGTATGTCTAAATGGTATCAATAAAATTACTAAGAAGAAACAATTCAAAGAAACAAATAATAACTGTAAATATATGTATGCACTGAGTATCAATGCACCCAACTTCATAAAACAAACACTACAAAACATGAAATATCAAATAAACACCAACACCACCAGAATGGGACATCTCAATGCCATACCTTCACGAACAGATGAACTAAACACATCAACAGAGATAAACCAAAGTTGAACTATACCATTAAACAGAGGATCTAAGGGTTGCTTAAATAAACACTAAGGAATCGAAATTATCTATATGATCAGCTCACAATGCGTTGAAACTAGAAATCAATGGCAAAAGAATATAAATTCTGCAAACACATGGACATTAAATAGCACACTCCTTAGTAGTTCATGGTACACAGAGAAATCAAGAGAAATTCTTAGAATCATCGGATGTCATGACAACACAGCAGAAACTATGCAACTCAATGAAAGAAGGAAGTTTACTGCCGTGAATGCTCATGTTAGAAATACAGAGCGATCTCAAATAAATAACTTAATGATATATCTCAAAATCAGTGTGGGAATTAGTGATTAAGACAACCTCCTCAAAGAATCAATGCAACAGAGAACTGGTTTTGTGAAAGAATAAAATAGATAAAGCCTTGGCCAATCATAGCAAAAGAGGAAAAGATGCATATCAGTGCAATTAAAAATGTAAAAGGTGAAATCACAATAGCGCTGAAATACAAAATATTACTGGTAAATAGTATAAAAATTTGTTTCAAGAAATGAGAAAATCTAGAATGGACAGATTCCTAGTCATGAAAGGCTACCAAGGCTGAATCAAGAAGCATAAAAAATCTGAGCAGTACAATGATACGCAAATGAAAGAGAGGCAGTAACAAAAACTCCACTAATAAAAATCCAGGATCCAAAGGATTCACTGCAGAGTTCTTCAAGAACTTCAGTGAAGATCTAATGCCAATATTCCTTGAACTCTTCAATGAAACTGAAAGGAAAGGGAATGAGTACTGCAAAACTGACTCATGGAAGCTAATAGGACCCTCATACTAAGACAGAGCAGACTGGCAAAGCTGGCTGGGGAAGCAGGTAGGACCTGTTAATTTTAAGATCCCAACACAGGTGCAGAATAGTTCCCAAAGCCTTGCAGGTGGACTTCTCAAGAGAATTGGTGCAGTTTTTCAGTAAGATGGCCTACAGCTGAAATCAGCCTGAGACATGAAATACCAGCACCATGCTCTCAAGATTCATATGCAGAAGTTCTCTCAAGATTCCTCAAGATTTGGGCAACATAAAAAAAGAAGAGACAGGCCATGAGACTTTCTTCACAGCATGGTAGCAACACAAAAACGGGTGTGAGGATTAATGGAACAGAACAGGGGATGCAGAAACAACTCTAGGCACATGCAGCCATTTCATGTTTTTGTGCTGACAGTATGCTGCTGTTTTTTATCACTGGTGCTTTGTAGTGTAACGTGTAAGTCTGGGATTATGCAGCCTCCTGCTTTGCTCTTGTTGCCCAACACTGCTTCTGCTATTGTTGGTCTCTTGTGGTTCCACATAAATTTTAGGATAGTTTTTTTTCTAGTTCTGTGAGGAATTTTAATTTAGTTTTACCTGCCCTCAATAATCATACTGTTAAAGGTATTATTAGCACTGTTATTCTGAGATTGTTCTGTGTTTAAGTAATTATGAGATATTTGAACTCTATCATCCTTATATCCCTGACAACCAAGACTGCGTATTAAAGAAGAGCAATTACTTAAAAGATTAACTGAAACTTGTGTTATCCTAAATTTGAATTCAAAGCATCAATACGTTTTCAGGTTTTAACTTTAAATATACAAATATATTTTAATCTCTAAAAATACTATATATATAAATATGTATGTAATGCTTACACAAATATATTTCAACTTTATTCATAAACTTAAAAATATATATGTACACACAGTGAGAGAGAGAGATTCAAATTTTCTAGCTTATGGTCTTGAAATAACATTTTCAACTTAGGGGCAATTTAAGTATCAATTTAATTAGAATTGCATTTTACCAAATGTTTGAAACCAAAATGTTTAAATATCTTGTTAATACTGTTTAAATATCCTGGTTATTAGTTAGGGACCACACAAAAGTGAACAGAAAAATCAAATGCTGGTAAGGGGCCTGCTTTGTGGTTTCATAGCAAAACCTAACAAGGTCGTAAGTAGGGAGCCTTGGTTTACACACAGACTTAGTTAAAAACACAAAAGCTACAAACACATTCTACTAACAGATGTAGGCAACAGTTAGCCTACTGCAAAAATTTTCCTACCCTAGTAGTTAAAGCTGACCAATAAGCTGCCTGTAACAGAGCTCAGAAAGGGACCAGTCAGAATCTGTTATTTGCAAGAGGGACCTGGATGAAAACTTTTAAAGGGAACTTTTTCTGTATTACTTTTTTCTAAAAGCTACTGGTCTGACATGCTCCTAGTCATTGGTGCACTTAGTCCTAATACAAGCCTTGCTCGTGCTTATATTCCTCTGGGTTCACTCTGGTTTCTTCTGTTTCTGTACCTAAGAATGCAGCTCTGGTATCAATACTAACACTTAGAAAAAGAACTGGTTACCCTCAAAGGATGGTAGTTTGTCTTGAAAACTGGTAATTAAAAGGAAAAATGCCAACATCTTTTCCTTATCTTTCCTATAGAAATTAGGTAACTAAATAGTAAATGAGAGGAAAGTACATATATATCTCAATTAATGAACTGGGAGAATATCACTTTTTTTCAACCTTCAAAGACTTAATGGCTCTGGCAACAAAAAGAACAGAAAAGACAGCATTTAGATACTGTGTAATTGCAGAAAAAAAAGCACAGTACCATGCATAGGATATCACCTGTACAGTACTACTCTAAGTCTTATCAACTATTTTATATCTGGGTCTGACCAAACCTCTGGATCCGGCTGCTCATCTGCAGGAAATGTTGAACTACAGTAAGAATATGCAAACTGCCAAATATAAACTGAAAACTGCTCAGGTTCTTCACCAGATGAATTGCAAGGAAAAGAGAAAGATGATGGGGAAAATCTGGAAAAAGAGACACACTAGATAAAAAAAGGAGTGAAGTAGGGCTAAATGCTAATGGTTAAGCAAATATAATTTGCCAGTAACACCACAAGGAAACACAAAGAAGTGATCACTACAAGCCAAGACAACAGTTACTCCTGAGAGCAGAGTAACATTGATTACAATATATGAAGCGGGTTCTGGGCAAAGCCAAAAATGCTTGACAAGGGCAGGGGTTAAAATGTCTTGTAACAGTTCATCAGAATACTGTTGTATAGTGTTATCTATAAAGGCTTTCTTTAAATAGTAAATTACTAGTAGAGAGCCATTCAACTCACCTGGTTATTTCCAAATGCACAAGGAACTCATCACCCATTCCCACTAAAATCAAAACAGCACAGCAACTAACTGTGAATCCAGGATTCAACAATCTCAGATCACTACAATCTTTTAGTACAGGATGTAAAGAAACTGATGCTACATGATCTACCTAAATAACTGTCTTAACATGAAGCCTAGACCATTTATCCACATAGAAATACATGTGTTAAGAACTGAATAAAACAATAAAGTGACTATTAGTGACTTTGTAATTACTAGACTTACCCAAGTTTGCCCACCATTAGGAATAGCTGGTAAAGGTTTGACTGTTAAGAATGCTACTGTAGAGGAATCTCCCTTTTTTTTCCTTCCTATGAGGTACACAGACTTTCTTTTCCAAAGTTCAGAGTAAGCAGAGTAGAGTAATTCAAAATTGAGATATAATAATAATAAACAAACAATAAAAAAACAAAATTGCTATCAAGTTCTCAACATAAAAGAGAGGAAAGAGTAAAGGAGAATTCCCTTAACCTCCACGACATAATCCCTGTGTCCTTTAGGTCACTAAGTACACTGTAGATTAATCTAATGTTGTAAAACAAGGGAAATTTCACCATAAGCAAAGGAACTATAATCCAAAACTTTGACTACAGAACTACAAACTTACCAAATATGTTTAAAAACCAAATTTCACTGAACACATTTAGATTGCAATAATGATGTAAGTTGCCTTTAGCATATGCTTCATTTAAAATTTTTGTTTTTTAATAAAGCTGTCCTCAAGAGACTCATACAGAAAAGCAAATATGAAAAAACAGATCTAGCCCAAAAAACCTATGTAGAGTAGCCTCTTCACCCTATTACAAATGTATTATTTCAAAGTAATTGTTTTTTTGGGGGTTTTTTTGGTTTTTTTTTTTGGCATTGGGAATCGAACTTGCAATCTCACGCTTGCCCAGTAGGCGCTTATGCCGCTAGGCTAAATCCCCAGCCCAGAAATGTATTCTTTGAATATGCAAAAGCTTAGTGCTACTTTATCAGAGAAATACCTACTACAACAAACCTCTAGGCACTAGGCATTTCACATGTCCCATTTTCATTTCATTTTTGGAACTAACCCTATTTTATAAAGAGACTCTGAAAACAACAGCATAACCCACAATGGGTTTGAACTTTTACTCAAACCATGTTCTTTTCAATGACTCTTTCTGCTTCCAAGAAAAACTGGCATTTGTAAATTATAATCATGTCTTCTTTTGTGTACTGGCTTTAGAAAATTGAATTTTCTATCATATCTTTATTTCCATACCATAAATTCATGCTTCCATGTCTTACCACTTATTTCAAGCTCTGCCCAATGTGACTTCTTTCCATTGGCTGCTTCCTCAGAGGACATAATTGTGTACATCCTCCGAGGGTCAGGGGGCTCGTATTTTTCTTTGGGCATGCCTATTAAATGAAGAAAAGAAACTAATCAAAATTGTGGTGAATCAAATATATAAAACTTATAAAAATCTTTTACGAGCAGACAACTACATTATGACCTCTAAATACCATATCCTACTTCAAGGCACTATAGATTCCTTGGAGAAATCAGGTCTAGGAAAAGACAAATACAAACAAGCCTTGAAGCCACCAAGGGCATGGCAGTTGTGAAGAAGACAGGTGCCAGTGTGAGCTAGGTAAGCGTAAGACAATCTGAGTACCACAGTAATGACTATAATTGAACATTAGAAACTGCATAAATTATTCTTTCTTTCTACACTACTGGGGATTAAATCCAAACCCTTCATACTAAGCTACATGTCCAGTTCTTTTTATATTTTTAAAATCTGAAATAAGGTCTCACTAAGTTGACCAGGCTGAGTTCAAACTTGTAATCTTCCTTCCAGAGCACCAGGATTATATGCATGCACCACCAGGCCTGGTTTGAATTCAAAATTTTAACAATAAAAATCCACTAAGTCACCTGAATATTGGAAAACAAAAGCATCAAGCATTTATCATGCATTTCTGCCAGAAACTAGATGAATGTTCTTTATAGAATTACAGCTAATAAATGAAGTTACATAATTAGGTCATTATTTTATAACCATTTATGAAATAATAAATTCAGGCAATAATCATTAATAGTTGATAAAACCACCGGAGGGAGTAGAGGAAACCATGCAAAAATGAAACTGCAAGACCTGAAGGCAAGGCTCAATCTCATCTGGACAAGCAGCCACTCTGTATCTCCTTGATGAGATGATAGGAAGCAGTAGGGTCCTTGCCCCTTCTTCCCTAAAACATAAACAATGAACCTGAAGCCAATAAAGTCTCTAGATCTAGGACCAGTTTACAAAAAGGACATATTTTATTACAATAACATGAATACACTTAATACTACAGAACTGCACACTTGATTATGATGGTAATTTTAAATGTATTTTATAAATTAAAACTTTAAAAAAAATTTTTCTATCCCACAGGAATATAGATGGCAAGATTAGGAATATAGAGCTCTACATGGTGAAAGACCCAGTTTCTTCAAATCAATGGCATAAAAAAGAGGGATGAGAGAAACAGAGGGAATAAATGTTTTAATAGGCACAGCAATCAAATCCAATATGAATCTGAAAAAATCAAGTATAAAAAGACATTTTTGAAAATCAGAAAAATTTGAGGATGAACTAAGTATTAGCTAATATTAAAGACATATATTGCTCATTTTGCTTATTTTAAAATATCATTCCTATTAATGTTCCCTGAAGTCCCTGGTCCCTGTACCACATCATCTAATTCTTATAGATAAACTGTAACTTTTGTGTGTGAAATTTTTTACCTACTCCATATATACCTACACAGCTAACTATAACTAGGAAAAACCCATGACTCTGGCAAGCGCCAAAAATGCTGCCCACAAATTAGACTAGAAATTGCCAAGTCTGTCCTAGTAGCTTGTCTCTTCAAACCTGTTAGGCTAATAGTAACTTACACTCCTCTTCTAGCTTCCTTCTCAGCTGATGACCTTACTTCTATTTTCTCACTGAAAAAGGGAAAGTCGGAAGAGTCCCTTCTATAAACTCCCACCTACATCCACCTACATTCTTGTTTACTGTGGACAAATTGCCTGCAATCTTAGAATTGAGTCTGCCTAAGCATTTAAGCCCATCCCATCATTCTGCCTCTTCAAGGACAGTATACCTGGCAATTTTCACGTTTCATCACCTTATCCCTGCCTGCTACACCTTTATCATCAGCACACACATATGACATTATTCCTCTCCAGCTGCTATGCTTCATTCACTGATTCTAAGGCAAGAAAAATTCTCAAGAGTTGCCTATGTTCTATCTTCTCCTAGTTAAACCCATTCAACTTACTAAATGGTAACATTCTACCAAAAAAATGTCAAGAAACCCACTGACCTTACCCTTTTTTTAGTTGTTTTATGATCAACTTCTGATGCAGCTGATCACTCCATTCTTTTTTTTTTTAATTTTATTTTAAGGAGGTTAAAATTAAACACAAGAAAACAGAACAGAACAGGACATAAGAAAGCATAAATTTCAAAGCTAGACAACCAGAGATCTTCACTATCTGTCATATTGTCTCTTGTTTTCTTCCAAATGGTTGTCCATATCTTTGCATATAGGGAGTTCATACTAAATACCATAGCCAATCTTTTCACAAGATGTGTAGTTCACTGGCTCCCACTTGCTAAGGGGGCGGGGGGGGGGAGATATGGGAGAGGAGACAGGACGAAATGAGATGTTTGATTCTCAGCCCGTGCGCCAGCAGGCTCACAGCAGCCCCCCAGAGAGGGGAAGAGTTCCTTGTTTTCCCATCACCCCCAGTCTACCACATGGGATCACTCCATTCTTAAAATGATTATTTCACTTGACTTCTAGGACAATGTTTCTCTTAGTTTCGCACCTACTTCTGCAGTTAGTGGTTTACTAGCTAATCCTGTGGAGTTCAAATTATCTCCATTATACCAACAGAAAACTGAACCTCAAAAGACGTGAGCAATTGTCCATATTTACAAGGCTGTAAATTGGCAAGTCAAGCTTTGAAGATGTTTGATTACAAATTAAACTTAAGTTATGCTGCACTGCCTCCCTACTAGTGCAAAGTGGAACTGTATTTCCAACACAGAAATAAGTTTTGACCTCTTAAAGCACAGGAGCTAAGAAATCCTCATAAACTGTTTGAAGTAACAATAATAATTCAATAATTATTCAACTGCACAAGACATAGCAGTACATCAAAAACATGGCTTGTTATATACTGATTAAAAATTATTTCTTTATATGCAAGTTTATTCAGTATATAAATACAGTAATTGAATTTATTAGACTGAGAGAATTCACCCAATACTAAAATGTGTACAGTACAGAATGGTTTGGCTGGTCCTGTCTAGAGGATAATTTGCTGAAGTTAAGTGCCCTTTCTGGGTTTTTTTTTTTTTTTTTTTTTTTTTGTACCAGGGATCAAACTCACGACCTCACGCTTGCCAGGCAGGTGCTTAAGCCACTGAGCTAAATCCCCAGCCCTAAGTGCCCTTTCTGAATGACGTGAATACATTGGTAATAACCCAGGAAATACAGAATGTTGTATTAGGATACCAGAACTAAGAAAACACCCAACTGCCACAACAAATGCTTTAAAAAATGGGTGCACTAAACTAACTACAGTAACTAAAAATAAAGAAGCACAAACAAGACACACTGAGACTAGACCTAATAGGAGAAAAAAGTATCTAAATATTTCATTTTCTAGAACAATGTTGGGACAAAAAGCAAATAACAAAAGAATCCATAAACATGTTCCAAGCAATATTCAAAAAGCAAATAAGGTATATTCTCACAGTTTTATCTGAATCTTTTTGGGGTTTTTTGGTACCGGAGATCAAACTCATGACCTTGCGCTTGGCATGCAGGCACTTATACCACTGAGCTAAATCCCCAGCCTTATTTTCACAGTTTTTAAAAAAAAAAAAAAAGGTGAGGGAAAACAAAGAAATTACTAACACCCAAGAAGACAATTACTCTACAATTCAGCATATCTACCTGTAAGGTATTAATCCAAAAGAAATAAAAATGTATGTCCACAAAAACATGTAAATGTTAACAACTACAATTACAGTTGCTCATAACTGAAAACTGAAATGTTCATCAATAGTGAACCAAAAAATTTTAATGTAACCTCACAACTACTGATCAATTTAAAAAAACAAGGAATTGTTAATACAGACAAAAATATGGCTAAATCTCAAACATTAAGTGAATCAAGGAGACCGCAAAGGGATTCCATTTATATGAATGATAAAGATGACAACCACAAGAGCCAGGCATGGTGGTACACACCTGTAATCCCAGTACACAGGAGGCTGAGGCTGGAGGATTGTTGTGAGTTCAAGCTCAGCCTGGGCTACAAAGTGAGCTCAAGGCCAGCCTGAACTGCATAGTGAGACCCTGTTTCAAAAAGACAAAACAAAACAGTAACCACCATGGTTATACCTAGATACTGGACATTTTAACTGGGGTACAGTTATACAGGTGTATATAGTGGTAAAACCTCAAATTCTGAATTAAAGTTTATTCTGTATAAGTTATCAAAATGGAGTCATTAATGTCAAGCCCTACCAAAATGGAGCTAGAAGGCTATAAAAAAGGGGTCTTCACACACTTACTCATATGTCTCTGACAGGAACTACGTAAGAAATTCCTCAAAACCACCCTATCCAGTGTGTGATACTTATCCAGTTTTTAATATCCACCAACCATGGCTTGAAATTAACTGGAATAATAATTATGAAAATGAAAAAAACAATAAAAATATTAAATAGGATAAAAGTAACAATTCACAAATTTCAAACTGTGCACTGTTCTGAGTAGTATGATCAAATCTTTGCTGAACCCTCATGAGTCATGTCTACATGCGGCATATCCATGGTATACATACTACCTGCCCATTAGTCACTCGGTGACTGTCTGGATAACACTGTGAAATGTTACAAGGTACGTCCCTTAAATGAAAAGATAAAAGTTCTCAATAAGAAGGAAAAATAAATTCCAGCTAGTTTTGCAGTTAGTTTGTTGTTAATCTTCTACTATAGCTAATTTATAAATTAAACTTCACCACAGATATGTACATACTACACAGGGGAAACCAGAATATATAGAACTTGGTACTATCTCAAGTTTCAGGTAAGGAGTTGTAGAACATACAGTTTAAGGAAGACTACCATATTCCAGGTAAGCTTGCTACACACCACACCAGCCATCCCCACCCACAAGCTATCAGCAACTACTGCAACAAAACCAAGGGTCCTCAAGACTTCTTCTCAAGAAAGCTGAGCGGACTTCTCATTAAAAGCGTCCCCAAAACCCTGGATATGCCAACAATCCACCATGGCATGCAATCCCAAAATGCAACCACCTTTGGTTGGAGAGGATTCTCTATTGTTAATTTTACGTTGACAATATATTTAATTTTATATGACTCTTATTTCAAAAGTATTCTATACTCAAACACCTGGTCTCATATGGGAACAGATGAAAAGAATGTTTTTTAAAAACAATTACTAAAAAAAATACAACCCATGTACCTTTTCTAAAGTACTTATTACAACAGCATTGTTTGTGACAGACTGAAAAAAGTGAACAACCTAAATGGCTCCCAATAAGAATATATAATTAAATAAGTTATCATAGGCCTAGGAAGCTGTGAAAAGTAGGCTCCTAGTATTACACTGAACTATTTATTTCAAATTGCCCAATTAAGCAAGTAAGTGCTTGTGTCAATGTTAAGAACCAAGAAACTGGGTAAGAGAACTTCCATTACTCAAGGAAATTAAATAAGAATATTAATACTGAAGTTATTTGAGAGTATCAACATAAACTCATGATTTTTAATTTAGTTTTAACTACTCACTGAAGAGTTCCAGAAAGCAGTGTTACCTTTGGAGAAATAGCACGTTAATAATCTGTAAGATAGTACATTCCAAAAACCCCAGTGTACACTTGAAATTGTGGCTACTACCAACCCTACAATTTAAGCTCTTTTCCATCTTAACTAAGCACTATCACACATACTGTGGTTTTAACTTGCAGTCTGAGCAACAGCATAAATTTCTTTTTCCTTCTTCACAATTCTTTTTTCACATCCCAAGTAGTGCACAGAAGATTCACTTTTAGACCTGATCATCCAATCATCCTCTTCCCTAATTAAGTTAATAACTTCCACCTTTCACTTAATGAAGTACTTTATAATCTCTCTCTCTTTGACACCATCCAAGTCAAAAGCATCATTACTCTTGCATTCTGAGGACACTGAACAAATAAGTGTTTTATTTGAACACCAGCTCTGTGATATTATGACAGCAGATGTGATACCACAGAGAGCCACTGATTAATGGATGGGTAGTGTATACCGAGTACATAGTGTATTCACTCCTTAGCATGGAATGGCACAAAATTTCATCACATATTACCCAAGACAGTCTGCAACTTACAACATAGGAAGGGTTTGTTTCTGGATGTTTCCTTTATTAGTCTGAATCACAACTGAGCAAGGATAACTGTAACCTCGCAGGGGTTGGAAGCTATGAACAAGAGCTGGGGAGACCTACTATACCGAGAAAGCAAAGTTCTTTGTAAAATAGCGAACTATAAGTGTAGGGCAAGAAATGTATAAAATGAGCCTGTATCTCAGCACTATGGGAGGTTGATGTGGGACGATCTCAAATTTTAGTCCAGCCTGAAGGTGGTACCTTAATAAGATCCTGTCTTCAAAAAAACAGTGTTAACATATAATGAAATAAATGAGGCCTTGGGGGGCATAAATCAGTCTGAAAGCCTTGGGTTCAATTCCCAATTCCACAAAGGCAGCCAATATGTGTGTGTCTCAGTGCAAAGGCTCTGGTTCAAACCCCTTACTGCAGCAAGACACACCAAGACAGAGATAGAGACAGAGTGAACAAGCACAAGACAAAGAGTGAGAATGGAACATGTTTCAGTGCCAAAAAGCTAAATCTAATGGGGTCATCATGACAGCATAATGTAGGAACAACCAGCTAGAGAGTCTTCCTCACTGGCCAAAGCTGCAATAATCTGAGCAAAACAAACTATAATTATAATAGACTGAAATATGCTTAATAAAAATCTATGAGCATGTTTTTAAAAAGCTAAAATAAAGGCAGGATAACATGATCCTATCTACGCTGCAAGAACTGGCAATAACAGCAAAGACGAAATTAGTAGCAGAGGAAACTAGTACTAAAGGCGAAGTGAAGGGGCAAGGGGGAATTTACACACAACATGCAAACATTTATGACAGCAATTACACTAAGATGATTCAGAAAAGACCTAAAAGGCTATTCCTTCAGAAGGGGACTATGTTCAAACAGCCTCACTACTGTAAGTATAAAAGATTAAAAAACAAAAGGAACATTACAACGCACAAATTACAATTTTATAATTCCTACTGAACTCAGCAAAGAATATAAACTGGATTAAAACCACTAGATGAATCATTGGCACTAAATGCTAAGATAACAACACACAGCCACTTTCTCATCTTAAATGTCAGTCTTTCAAAAATATGCTAATTTCTTTACCAAAGACAACTTTAATCCTAAAGTCCTACTCAACCATCACAGGAACTCAAAATCACACATTCTAGCCCCTATAAGGAAATACACAAGTTTGGTACTCCCTCCTGTGCATACCAATGTTTACTAGAGAACTCATTTTCTAGGCAGCTTGTACAATATTTCCAGTGCCTTGTGTACTACCTAGTACATTACATTAATGAACTGATCCACCGTTTCCTGCATGGCCCAGAACCAGGTTTTCATAGATGAAAAACTCAAAAGCAATTCAAGAATCATTTCTGCACCATGTATTTAACGTAATGAATAAGAAGTCATAAAGTTTAATCCTTGGAGGGCAAACATCTTGCAGTAATGTAGCCATACTATAACCCTTATTTTTACTGCCACTACTCCAGTTTCTTCTAAATGGTGCTTATACTTTTACAAGTACAACTAATCTATATACCATCCTTCTTGAAGCTGAGTTATAATTAACTGCAAACTTCAGTAAAGAAACACCTTTGAAGACTTCTGACCACAATAATTTCAAAGTTTATAATGACCCAGGAGCCATACTTTTGAAATGTAATGATCAAGCAAACAGTTTATCCCTTTCCCAACCTCGGTGGGGGTGTAGGGAGAGCTGGGAGCTGACCTCCAGGGAGTGTTGTGCTCCAGATTGTGAAACTACCTGGTTATGAGAGTAAGGTTTACTTTTCCCTGCGGCATATTCAGTGAGCAAACAAAACACAGATGATCCCCCTGCACCCAGCTCTTAAAAACTCTCCTGTTGATTTCTGGTTCTCTACAGTTTTAAAACAATGATTCTATCATCCCCTCTACTCCCTTTTGAGATATCTACTGCTTAGAAAACAAATTCATGCTCCAAAATTTAGATTTTTAAATGCCCCATTTTTACAAATTTTTCTCCCAACCAATACTTCTCTCTGTAACTTACCTACTACTCTTCCTTTCTCTGTAACTTACCTACTCTTCCTTCCTTCTCCCACACAATAATGGAGCTTGAACCCAGGAGCTACACACTGAGTTACATCCCCTTTCCTTTCTATACATCTTACAGTATTCTGAGACAGGGTCTTGCTAAATTAAATTACTGTGTTGCTCAAGCTGGGCTCAAAATTGTGAAGCTCCTGCCTTGACTCCCAGTGTGTTGGGTTCGCAGATGTGTGCCACCATGCCTGGCTCATCTCTGTAACAGTCAATGCCATCAGCAGACAAACTGCCATCCTTTAGATTTGCTCTACATTTCTCTAACTTTAAACCATTAATCATACTATTTGCACACTGAAATTTCATCCCACACTTCATGGTCAGGCTACTTATTAAGCCTCTTACGCACTCCACCATGGTGGAGCACATCCACCGTGCTCATACAGTTTCCTCCAACACTACAACTATGAATGCTGTCCATAAAGCAAGTTTCGACAAAAAAAAAAATAGCCTTGCTGAATGTTCTTCAAAAATCGTTCTGAAATCCACTTTGACATGTAGACCAAAATACAATGTAATTCATGTTTCAAATAATGTTCTAGTAATTCCATGCCAAACTTACCTCAACCCATTATTTTCATACCTTACTGTGAGAAGAGAGCTCAATAAAAATCTACACATTTTAAAACAGTCAGCTACAAAAATGTAAACACACTTCAGGAAAACAAAAACTTGCATAAGTATTTCAATACAAAATTTATTGAGACATGAGATTAAAACAAGTTATCCTTGGTCTCTACAATTACAGGAAGTGCTCAAAGTGATTGTCATCAGCTTCCGGACACTCAGTAGTACAGCAAACTGCTGCTTGGGCAACCTTAGTCACTGAGATGGCTGCACATGCATTTTCAATTTCTTCTCTCTAAGGGCCAGCAGTGCAGTAGGTTTTCTGTGACATATGACATCCTCTAGAGACCCTGATATGAAGTAACACCATTTGCTACAAACACATCATACTATTTTTCTTTTCCTGAGGAGTGCATATATATATATATATATACACACACACACACACACACACACACACACACACACACACACACATACATATGAGGCGCGGGGGGAGGGCGCTCTGTAGAGTAATAGAAATGCATCCCAAGTCATGCTTTTGGAGGAATGAGTAGAAAAGTAGTGACATCTTAAAATGGAAAAGAAAATGCATTAATGTAGACATCAAGAAAAAGTTTAGAACGTTCATTTAAATTTTTATCTGTTTCTGGAAATAACACATTGAACATACTTTTCTGTGTAAAGAGTGCAGTATTTTTTTTTTTTTTTAATCAAACTCACGACCTCACACTTGTCAGGCAGGAGCTGTGCTGCCCTTAAGTGCAGTAATTTTTCACTTGTGCTACCATAAAACTTTTCTAAGTGATGAGAATTAAATGCTATATGTGAAAAGGTTTAATTAACTTGCTTACAGTAATTACTTCATAACATATATGTATCTCAAATGTTGTACATCTTAAACAATTACACTCAATAAAAATAAAACAGAAGGAAATTAAACTACATATACTAAAAAATTACATATACCCCCCCCAAAAAAGCCACCAAAGCACTAAAGGCATACCTGTTCCCCCAAATACTCACTTTTTGAAAATACAATTCATTCACAGGTACACTGAAATTTTTTAGGTAACAATGAATACTAATTTATTGGTTCTGTTTCTGTCAAGACACATAAGGCATCTGAAATGTCATATAAATATAATTTGATAAATTCTTGTTATAAATGGAAACATTCGGAAATCTTATATTAAAATTATGTCTGGTAGTTAACTGATTGTTTCAAACTCAGTTAAAAATGCCTAACTAAATTGGATCAACACAATTCTGGGTGTGGCTGAGAGGATTTATTAAAGATTTGCTGGTTTTACCAAGCATGAGGGATAGCAACCAATGGGCTTGCCACCTGCACAGAATAAAAACGAAACAAGGAAGGCTCTTTCCATTTCTTGGGAGGAGCTCAGGCTTCACCTTCACCTTGGACATCTGGCTTCCAGCACAGACACTTCAGCTTTCCATCGCCTCCCTTTGGCCTCCTGAAACAGACTTGCATGGGACACTGTGATGAGCTTCAGGCCTTTGACTGGACCCTTCAGATCTCCAGCATGCAGACAGACCTCTGGAACTCTTCCACACCTGGCTTTGTGAGTGGCCACTACAGGATCAGGTGATCCTGTGAATTCTTATGTATTTGTGTATCTTGCATTAAATCTTTTCTGTAGTAAGCACTGACACATTTACCATACTCTAAATTATTCACATTCTGCTTTAACAAGATACTAATTGAATCCTACAAATTAAAAACATGACATGAGTCTAATGTTGGGCCCTTTAGACTGTAGTCCTAACCCTTTTTTATAATCTCAATTCAGTTAAGAGCACTTCTACTCTCATTGCATCCTTTCCTTCAAACCCACATTTGTTTTCTTCTCTTTCCACCTAGATTTCCATCACATGGTGCCCTATTAAAAGTTTACACAATGGGCCAGGGATTTAGCTCAGTGGCTTAAGCGCCTGCCTGGCAAGCGCGAGGTCATGAGTTCGATCCCCAGTACAAAAAATAAATAAATAAATAAATAAATAAAAGTTTACACAAATAATAACCCTGATTCAGGAGCTGCCCTTAGTGTCAAAACATTGATCATTAATATTCTGATAGAAAACAAAAACAACGAACGACAAAATAACACCCTGGTCACTTCTGCAAAAAATGACTGCTCTTGCCTCATAAACAAAGCTTAAAACCTAACTCTATTTTGGAACTATTATAAACAGCTGTTAATTGTGAACAGATGACGACTGTATGGGAGGTACAACTTACAACAGTCTTAAAACAAAGTATGTATTTAAACTAATAGAAGGAATAGAAAAAAGATGCTAGTGAAGGAGACAAAGTACCAAAGCAGCTTACTAAAAGATGAAATTAGGGTACAAGTCTTCAAACCCATCAGTTCTCTTAAAATTCTAACCCACTTTTCCAAGCTAAGATGAGTATTTCAGCCTCTACTTCTAGCTCATTTTACTTCCCAACCTGTCAATTTCTGCCTTAATTCCTTCAGCTCTTATCTCAAATATAAGTTGTTTCTTCTACTCTCCTCCACCTTAACACTGTTATTACTGATTTTCCTAAAAGCACACTTCATGATCCTAAAACTGTATCTTGTTCCTCTTAGTCCCTTTGGAATCTGGCACTGCACATCACAAATAGCAACTCAAATAAGAGTCTTGGCCCAATATCTGCAAAAGATTGGTTCCAGGACAACTAGTTCCTAAACCCCCAGTATATATCAAAGTTGAGGATGTTCAAGCTCCTCCTATAAGAAAAAAAAACAAACAAACAAACTGGATTTGCATGGAACATATACACATCCTCCCATATATTGTAAATCATAGCCAGATGACCCATAATACCTAACACAACGTAAATAGCCGTTATACTATATTGCTTAGGCATAAGGACAAAAAAATAGTCTGTACATGGTCAGTACAAATACAATTTATTTTCAAATATTTTCAATCTGCAGCTGTCTGAGTCTCTACATATGAAGCACTAACTGTATGCATTAAGATAATTAAGCAGAGGAAACAAGCTCATCAAATAAATAAGGTATGATTATGTCCTCTTTTATGCCTCGCTAGCTTCATCATGGCTTTCCCCAATGCCCACATACCTCTCACAAGCCTCCATGCCCTAACATCTGCTACTGCATCTTACTGAAATGCCCCAGACACTGAAAGCCCCTACTCATCCTTCCAATGTCAACTCAGATACTTAATTTCAAAAAGATCATTACACCCTCTTTCCCTAACTGTCTCAAACTCAGAAGTTTACTGTTCCCTGCTGAGCTCTGTTAAACCTTAAAAAAAATGTCTACTGTTGTATTCACTAACCTCCTCTTAATTTTTTTTAATATGTCTAATTCAGCTACACAGTCTAGATGCTAAGCAATTATATTTCAAATATTTTTGTATCTCCAGAACCCAGCAAACAGTACTCAGTGAATGTTTATATAAATTTAAGGCAATGAGCTGTGATAGTAAAAAAAGCAACTATTTCTCTTAGTGCCAAAAGAAGCAACAGCAGCAGTGCTCATGTTACCAAGAATATGAAACATTAACATCTGGGCTTCTACTACTGAAGGCAAAATTCATAGAAACCAGACATTTAAAAAACCTTTTTAGTATACAAGGGAATGGAAAATGCTGCTTCTAGGATACCCTGAGTTAAGCAGCAGGAGGATAAACTATAAACCTCTACTAACATGTTATGGCAAAATAAGAGCAAACAAACAGATAGGGATAGTGGCAAAAACGTGTTGAGCACCTACCTGCAATGCACTGCACTAGGCATATTGATCAAGTCTCTCAAGCACTTTACACACATTATTGCACTTAATCCTCAATACTCTTACAAGTAGATACATTATTCTCCTTAGATAAAGAAATACCAGACAATAAGTAACTTACTTCATTGTACCGTAAGGTAAGGTCAAAGAAATAACAGTGTTACAAATGTTATTTTAACCCAAGTCTGACTCAAGTTACTGTACAGTAACAGTTTTATGGTCTCAGTTCAATTCTCATAGCAACACATGAGGTAGAAGATAACTTCCTTTAATAAAAAAGGAAACTGACCCCTAAAATTTAAACAATTTGCCCAAGGTCACACATACTAGCAGCTGGAACTTGAATCCAGTACAAACTAGCTCCAAAAGTGTAGTGCTCTAGTCCATCACTGTCTCAAACTACTCAGTATCAAAATCCACCAACTGAGATCAGTATTTCATGTTCATTTTCCAAATATTAGGTTGCTGGGACCTAGTTTACGTTCCAGATGCAATAACTTCCCCTAAGCTAGCTAATCTCCTCACTGTAGTATCTAGTTCCAAATCTTCAACATGGAGATCTCAAATTCTACTATCTCTGAGCCCTTTTACATTTAAAAAGTAACCAGTACCTCTAAGAGCTTTCCTTTATGTGGATGACAGTTATTAGTAACCAATCAAATCAGAACTAGTAAATTTTATAATATTTATGAATATATTAATAATAACAAATCTATGTTAAGAAATGACATTTTAATGCAAACTAGTTTTAAAAGCCAAGTAAAATAAAGTGAAATAACTGATATTGTCTAACATTTTTGCAAATCTCTTTAATGTCTACCTACTAACACTTAGGGTACTAAATCAAAACCATGATTTGTGTGACAAAAACCTCACCAAAAAAGCTAAGAACTCTGAGACTATGCATACTAAATTGCCTTTGGCACAAGATAAGCAACAACTGAGGAGTTTACAGGCTCAGCATCACCTGATGACCGTCAATCTCTCACCTTTTGCCAGGTTTGCTAATTCTATCCAGTTACCCTTGTTTTGTAATGAATAATATTCCAGCTACCACTACCTAGTGGAAATTTTGGCCTTTGCAATGCTAAACCACGTATAAAATCACCTTAGAGGTTCTTAATGTATTAACAGTTTTGTTCCATTAATCCTTTTGTTCCCCTAAAACTAAGGACAAACTTTCCATGAAACAGACTCTACAGAGCATCAACAACACTAGAATCTTACTCCAAAGTCACTGATACTGTTTCCAAAAATGGGTGGTGTGGGGGAGGGGCACTGTATTCAGTGCAGTTGTTACACACTACTATTTTTTTTTTTTTTTAAATCTGTACCGGGGATTGAACTCACGACCACACACTTCAAGGCAGGCACTTATGCAGCTGAGCTAAATCCCCAGCCCTACACACTACTTTTTGACAACTACGTGTGACTGCCACTTCCAAAGTAGCAAAATACTTTTAATGAATTTTTGACCAACACAAAAAAAGTATTCTTACATGGACTCTAGTGAGGTTTTTGTTTCATAACCAAAAATAGTCATAAATACCAAGAAACTGCCAATAAATACATCAACATGATTGGCCACTAGTGTAACTGGTTATAAATTTGGACCCACAAGTGAGTACCCCCATGTTATGGTTTGTGTCTAGAGGTCCTCCCAAAGCCTCATGTGGTCACAGGTAGGGCTTTTTCAGAGGTGGCTGAGTCTAGTGCATGTGATGCTGGGATTGAGGGTGTGTGATTACTCAAATCAGTCCATTAACTGTTTGGCACCACCCTAATCCTGATAGCACAGACAGTACAAAAGGAGCAGAAAGAAACTGCGAAGGTCCCTTGCTTGCTTTGGTTGCTTCTATCCACCATGAACAGTTTCTCCTGTGCGATGTTTGTCTGCCATGCCACTCTTGTTCGAGCCAGCTGACTATGGACTGAAACCTCTACAAATTGTGAGACAAATAAAGCTTTCCTCTCTTAATTTTGGGCACCAGTATTTTTTCTCAGCAACGAGACAAGTAACCAAAACACCATGTAACCAAATCTATACTAAGGATCCATTCAAAGCTGCAGCATAAAGAAGAGTGAAAGAGGAAAGAATGGAACACTGTCAGTAAGAATACAAACTGGTGTTAGGCAGACCTGCATAAAGTCCTTACACTGCAATGACCTGTTTATCCTTCATCATAAAAGCTTAACTTTTCCCATGTATAAATGGTGATATCTACCCTCACAACTTTGGTGTGAGGATTACATCAGAAATCATATGTAAAGCACAGTACTCATCTCATCCTTAGTAGTCAATAAACTTTTTTCTTTCTGTAAGTACCAACTCCTAATCTTTGAGTTTCTATAATTTGCCTGAAACTAGGAACCAAATGACAAATCTTCAGATGTCCTACATAATTTTCATTCCCAAAGTAACTTAATTATAATAAATAAAAGAAACTATCAGACATCATTTTATGATGCAGTAGTGTTTATAACTATACACAAGTTTATGGGGAAAATATTTTGCCTTCCAGTAGTAAGTTGAGATAGAATAAACATTTTAATTTAATTTTAAAAAGTCATACTTTCATTTGTTTGCTCTTTCATTAGCAGGAAATCCTAATATATCAATCATGCCATACTTAAAATCTACCTAATAAAAATCTATATACAAACAGTCAATGTATGTAGATTATACTAGCAATAATGCTTCTTGGGTACCAACAGCCATTTCCCAATTTGTTAAGTCTCCTTATGATTGTAACAAACAATTTCAGGAAAAAAATTACTATATTTAATGATTCCTTTGCTTCTATTCTACACATAAAATTCACCAAATATTCAAATGAGCTTTGGACTATTGACCACAGCATAAGCACAAAGCTAGCAAAGGGAATATGAAAAATAAAGCTTGATCTTCTAGTTAACTGAAGACTGAAAGTTACAGTATTGACTTTACAGATAAATTCCACCTCCAATGAGGAAGAATATTCTCTAGTGTTTTTGAACTCAATTCCACAAGCAAAACAATTCCATGTGACCAAATAAAAAAATAATTTTAACCAATAAATCAGGGAAATGCTTGAAACATATGTATGTAACTTACCTTAGAAATTTCCTAAGTTCTGCTTATATTCACCTCGGTGCCAAATTCCACTGACTCATGTTCAGACCTCACTCATACTACCCTAAACCTAGGGATCATTTATCACCCCTGAAAACTCCTCCTTTCTTAGCATTCTTACCTCTCCTAGCAGATGTAACATATTCTACTCCCTGTCTCCTTTTACTTTTCTAACAACCGCACCAATCCCATCTTATATAACTCAGTTCTGCATGTGTATACTTTCATTTTCTTCTACGTATCTATAATTCTAAACTTTCAAATGAAGATCTAATTTTCTCCAAAAATCAAAAGATTTTTTAAACACTCTTCCTTAGTAACCATCTAACTTCTAATGACAACTACATAACAATCTATTGACTCCTTACCACTCTCCCATCCAAATACTTACTAGACATACTGATCTAAATATCCAAGTCTCAAACTCTGCCAGTTGCTTGCCCAAGTTTGCTCTTATTCCTCTATTTTCCAAGTTCAATCATACTAACAGTTAACATAGCATCATTTCATATTAACTTTCACACAACTTCTGAATCATATCCAACTCCTTGCTATTTGTATAACTCACTACTTGTGTGTTTCTAATTCTAGTGTCTTTGAAAGTTACTGTATGGGCTGTAACGATGTCTTTGCGTGAGATCAAGGTTCTTGATCTCACACAAAGACCTAAATGAACTCTCACACCAAGTCCCCACCTCTATCTACCTACACTTTTAATGGATTCTCAGAGACAAGTTGAACTCCCAACACTTGTACAGAAAACCCCAAGCTGCTTCTGATCAACTGTTCTGTTCCTCTCATCCTTGCATCCTATGCTTCACAGTCTAAGCGGCATATAATTTGACTTTCGATATGCTAGGATTTTCCCTTGAAATATCCTACTCAGCTTGACAAAGCTTTATTTGTCTTTCAAAACTCAGCTCAAACAATTCTGAGAAGACTTAAATTTCCCAAACAGAATTCATTTCTCCTTTCTAAGCATGCCCAAAATGCTTTATACATTCCTAATTACTACATAATCTCATGAGAGCTTCATTTTTTTGTCTTTTTTTTCCTACACCATTATCAACCCCACCTAGGGAAAAAAACCACAAGTCCGACAAGATAATCACTATTTCTATACACAGTGCCTGAGGCACAGGTTGCTCAACAAATATCTTGGGATCTGAGTTATAGTACTATTTTAAGAGACTATTCAAGCATAATCAGTTCTGCGATATAATTCTTGTTTTGAAAATGTGGACTTGTTCCAACATGATTGATATATTAGGAAATAGTAAAGTATAATACAAATTCCAAATTTGTTTATGCGCTATTTTGTCTACAAAAAAAATTAGATGAAAGCAGAAACTTACACCCAGCTAACCGATCTGTAGAGAAATACACAAAACAGACACACTTAAAACACCTACCAGCCAAATCAATTTCCCTGCGTCATGAACCAGAGTCAATTTATTTCTAGTATTATAACTTTCCATCTGATTTCCTATGAATTCTCTCCAGGATTTCATAGTGACTTACAACAGCAACCCTTCTGACAGCCATCTACATAAACAAACCAGGTCTTTTTCAAGGTAAAGTACTATATTTACTGTCAATTTATATAAAAATGTCTTACTCATTTAACACATATAAAAATATGCTACCATTTTTATCAGGTTCCTTGCTTGAAAAATGTGTCACTGACAAATTTTGAGTGTGTTGTACCCTAATTCTATTTTGTGCTAAGACCTACCATTGTTATTAAAAAGTTATGCATAGTACAGGGATTTTTAGGAAACTATGAGCTGCTCTACAGTCAGCAAAACTGACTGTAACAGCTTCATATAGTTTGACTATTCCAATTCCAGTAATGTGTTGCAGAGAAAACACTGTCTTCATCCAAAATTTCATGTTTATAGGCCATATCCCAACAAAACATCAAGATATTCATAATCTAAGCTCGGTGACTAACTTTTGATGAACATGTTTTACCAGCTCAATTCTCTAGTTTGCCTAAGCTTAAAATGAGAAGGCAGGCTCTCAAACCTGAACTTGCAAGTATACTACTTCAAAGCTTTCACTGATTTGACTGCTTTTAACCTCTTCTAAAATATACTCACATTTTAATTTTAAATGGCTCAATATTATAGGACTGTTGAGTAGAGACCTCTACGAGACCACAGACCCACGAGATACCATATCCAAGATAAAATAGTCACTAACTCATTATTATCTAAAATGTGACTTGATTTTTACAAATACAGTCTCTATCTGTTCTCCACATTGATGCTAAAGTGCTCACTAAATCACTTTGCTCCCCTTCTAAGAATATTTTGGCCCCTTCCTTCACTATTAGGAGGAAAGACATCAACCTCACACTTTCTAAGACCTTCTGCTGCAGCTGCACCTTACCACTGACCTTCTCCCAACACTGACACCTCAGTTCAACCCTAGTTGTGGTTCCTTTTGAAATGCCCTCTCCCCAGTTTGGCAAGCTCTTATTCAGTGTTACTTTTTATAAACTTATTCCACACCCTCCTTAAGTTTGGTCATTCTTTTTTCTGTTCTTCCATAACTAGTACATCTACCAGAAAGCAGAAACTGAGTATATTCTTCTTTGAATTCTCAGGGTCCAACACAGTGGTTGCATATGCCAACATATAATTAAACGTAAATGGATAAAAGTGAGAGAGATGAAGCCCAGAGACGGATGAAGATAGCCTACATAAGCATCCATCTTAGATTCAAATAACTCTTTCCTCTTACTTGTTCAAATCAAAAAATACGGTGCATTCCACTGTACTCTAATGCATATAGGCCATGTAGAAGTACTATACTTTATCTTATTTAGCATTTAATTTCACCTAGTGTTTTATTAAGCACATTTTGTTGCAAAATAGCTACCTCCTTGAAATGAGTAGCAGGTAAAGTTCAAGAAAAGTAAATCAGTAAAAGTTTTGTAAAAGCTAGGAGATTTGAAACTTTCTTTTCCAGATACATAAAGTGCCTATCACAACACAAGTGTATACAGCATTGTACACACACAAATTCAAGTCTTATCTCCAGTAAAACACATGATCTTAGATAAACATGCCTTAAACCACAGCCTTCCAAACAGTGAACACTGCATATAAGAGCAGGTTACAACTGTGACCACTCTCTGACCCCTCACCTCCCAAGACTCAAAGAATATAGCAGTGAGCTGCCTTAATCAATTTATTCTGTAAAGCCTTATGTAAATTATCCTTTTCTCTTTCACTAAAAGGAAAAATTTTATGCTTCATATGAGACTAAAATAAAATAGATACAGTGAAATGTCTAAGCATTAGCCAAAATGTACATTTACAAATTTTAAGTACAGTGGGCAAAGTCCTACAATGTCTTCATTTGTAATGAGGTCGGAGTTCTACAATCCAAATTCATCTTTGTTTGTAAGAAACAGTCAGAAATTTCCTAACAATTGTAGTTTTATTTTGCCAACAAAAGTGAAGAAACACAAAAGCACTTACAAATTGAACAGGCATTCAAACAGAGCTTCTCTAGCTATTATCTTCGTTAAATAAGACATACCTGAAATTATCTTAAGAATGACTTTCAGAATCTTCAATCTCACAAGAAAATCTTCTATCTTTTGTCAAACATTTGATTTTTTAATTGTCATTTCAGTAAGTATACTGTTCGCCTGAGAACTGAACAGACAGGACTACCTTAAGTAACTTCTATCCCTTAAAACATATCCTGCCATCCCCAGAGCGCTAATCTTCAGCAATTTCACAGCAATCTCACTGCTCTCATTTGCACACACACAAAAAAACCTGATCCTCTCCCTCATAAATGTAGTACCTTGGGTAACGCACTTTTTCCTTTTTGGATCTGTTTCCTTTTGAGCAGCTGTTCTACGATTTTGTTTAAAGTAAGGAAACTGGTTTAGCTCACAGGTCTAAAAATATTAACTTTAAAATTTATTCCAAGTCATCTCATTTTAAAGTGTGACAACTGTCTTCACAGCAGTTATCAAAAGTCTTCAAAACCGTTTGATGCTAATGGCCACAACAGTTTCTACAGCCTACAAAACTTGTCTGGGCATGGTGGTAAATAAAATTACCGTATTGTGAAACTACACCCCATTTTATTTTTCACTGATTCACTCCCTTCCTCTCCAAAGTTAAATTCACAGACACATGCAGGCAAACATTCAGCACTAGTAACAATGAAACAATCCACCTGGAAAACAGTAAGTATAAAAACTGAAACTCAGGGAGAATATGCCAACAACGTCAGCCGAACACAGTAACGGCAAATCCAAGAAGGTCAGACACGATGACCATTCACAACGTGGTCATCCGCCGTAACAGTTAAAGCAGCAGCACGGTCTCTGGATAAAGTAAATGAAGAAAAGAATGAAGGAAAAATTTTTTGAGTTCCCCAAGAAAGTAATAACGTGCTGAAAAACGAAAAGGCAAGATGTGATTCGGGTTACTGTACAAAGCTGGTTCAAGTAAACAGCACCATCTCCGAGTCCTCAGCGTAACCATAAAACCAATTTCTTCCTCTGGCGCTACGAGATCTTTAGAATCTGCAGCCCACCCCGTCGTCTGTCCCCAAATACCGGCCTTAAACGGAACCCCACCTATATCTAGGGGGAGGTCCGCTGTCTGCCACACTACGCGGCGCGGGCCCACGACCACTTCTCCAAAGTTGCCACGGTCCCAGCCCCGCCCAGCCCGCCGTCAATCAACGCGCCCAGCAGGCTCCAGGCGGGGACGCGAGCGGGGGAAGCGCGAGCAACAGCGACGCGCGTGGGGGCGGGGAGCAGCCCGACCACCGCCCACCGAACTGAACTAAAGTTGTCACGACCGGCGGATGCGAGCGGAGTCCTAGGGCACTGCCCCCGGGGGCCTGCGGCCACTGCGGAGCCCCAGCTGCCTCGCTCACCTCGCTCACCGCGCCGCCTTCCTCCGTCGCCGCCGCTGCCGCCGCCTCCTCCCTGTGAGCGCAGCGGGGCCAGACCTGTGGAACCACCATACCAGTCCCGCCTCAGGCGCCGCTCTTTGTTCCCCCTCCGGGCGCCACCGCCTCCGCGGCCCGGGCGGCCGCCACTCCGCCCTCACGCCCTCTCGGCCCCCGGCCTAGCCCTCGGCACTGCGCCCGCTGCCGCTTCGCCCCCGCGCCGCCGACGCCGCAGCCACCGACGCCGACGCCTCCTCCGCGCCCCCCTCGTTTTCATTGAAAGCAAACAAGCATCATGGCGGCGGCCGTCCTCAGCCAGCAAGCGCCTCGGCCGCCGCCGCCGCTCCAACATACCGGCCGCCAATTGGTCGGCGCCGCGGGGTGCGACCATCCGGCTTCCTGCGCGGGGGGGACGCTCCGTAAGCCTCGACCCCCGGCTGGAGAGCAATGGGCCAGGCCGGCGCTGGCGTCGCGCCCGACGCGGGATCTTCCCGCTCTTCTCACGCTTCGGCTCAGTAGCTGGCGTTTTCTTCTCTTCCTGGAGCTCGGTGTTTCATCCAGCTCAGGTTTCAGCTCTGGCTGTTCACGTTTATCAGCTTTCCTCCGTGTTTTTCCTGGCTATTTCTCCCCGGATGACTCCATTCCCCCGGCCCTGCGCGTGCCCTTCACTTGGAAGTTCACATCTATTGGCAGACTTTGAACCTCAGCTAGTATCCTGATGTGCTCAAAGATAAATGAGCAGATGAATAATTCCTCCTGCCTCAATGATACAGAAAGATAAATGAATGGCCCTTTTCGGTCCACTAATGGTAAGTCAGTGCAATAAATTAAGGACAGTTTTTAGCAGTGGAGTTCCCCAGCCTTAAGAACGGATAAGAGATGCGTTTGATTATCCAGATGTCCTGTTCAGGGCAAATCGGTGATTGCCGGTGTGCAGGGAAAGGACTGGTCGCAGCCATGATGTTTGCAACAGGAAACAGTTGGCTGGGAGTTTGGGCAGAGATGAATCAGACCCTGGCCCCTCTCTGAGTAACCTCACCATCTAGGGGCCAGAGTAACACCAGACTATTCAAATCGTTAGAGATGTACACACAAGGGTATGGCGCGAAGAAAAAGCAGAAGCTGCCCACCCATCCAGCTGGTTAACTGTTATGGACTACAGGCTCCTTCCTGGAAAATCAACACTGAAGAAATGAGAGTGAACCTGGTCCAGGTACTAACAACAGCAAACAAGGAAGACACGCCTACCTCTTGCTGAAGTCTGTCTTGAGCTAGATGTGGGAGATGGGGCGGGGACAGGAGAATTAACAATGTAATGAAAGAATTGAAGGGTATATTAGTCGCTGTTATGGTTTGTGTCAGGATGCCCCTCCCCCCAAATCTTCATGGTCATGGGAGCAGGTTTCAGGAGTTTGTGATTGATTCATGTTCCAGTGCTGGGATTATGGGTATGAGTGCAACGCTCAAGTGAGTATGGCCTACATACACTATAAGCAACAGAAAGAGTCATTTCTGCTTGTTCCTCCCTTTTTGCTGTTTTCTGCCACCATGAACTGTTGCCCCTCTACCACACCATCCTGCTTTGGAGCCAGATGACTGTGTACTGAAACCTTCACAAACTGTGAGCTAAATGAATATTTCCTTCCTTAATTTTAGGTGTCAGGTTTGTCTCAGCAACAAGACAAAATCAACTGCGACAGTCACTTTCACATTACTGGAACAGAAATACCTGATACCTGTAACTCAGAAGGAGAGGTTTGTTTTGGTTCAGTTTCAGTGGACTCTGTCCATAATTGGCCGGTTTTGAGGGAGAAGGGACAAGGCTGAGGATAGCTATTCATGATGGCAATTATGAAGCAGAGAGAAAAAGAAAGAGTCAGAGACAAGAATACAGCCTTCCAGTTCAAACCCCAGTGACCTGCCCCTTCCAGCCAGGCCTCACCTTCAAACATGAGACTTTTGGGAGACATTTTAGACCTAAATCATAACAAGGGATGGAAGCTGTTCAAAGATTAGGATGTTATATTCAGGGCAAGAGTTACGCGAGTTGCCTTAGTAAGAACCACCACACTATGTTAAGGGTTTAGATCTGTGAGTTCATTTAATCCTCATCACAAAGTTACATGTTAATAGTATAGGTAGCACAGTGGGCGCTGGGAGACCATTTCCTTCTACCCACTTGAGCTTGGGCAACATTTCAAGGCCAGTCCTTTTATTGTTTTGGCAGAAACCGAAAATAAAATAGCAAAGGCCCAGAAAAATCTGTGAGGCTCCAGGCCAGGGCACATGCATGTTAAATCTCATGGCCTGTCAGTAACTTTTTCTCCCCTCTTTGTTAAAGGTTCATAAACATGGACTGCACCTCTTACTTGTTATTTCATCAGAGTGAACTCTTGGACATGCATGCTCATCGAAAGCCCCTGAGATGACTTAGCACCCTATGAATCATTCTTGTCAGCTTTACCTAGAGACCCACTGAGAGGCATCCAGGCTGGAGTCCACCTCTTTTAAAATCTGAAAGCCTGATTTATCTGTGTGCTGTGGTGTGATTTTTACTTTCTTCTTGTCCCAGAACCACATCTGTTGGTGCTACATTTTTGTCGGCAGGGACATGCCCTGAGCAGTTTTCTCTCAATAAATGTAGTTGATTTTTCATTTGCCATTGAATGTATTTTCACAATTCTTTGCATGAAAGAGCCTTAAATTTACCTGTTGGATCCACCATAGTATCAGTGAGTTCTACCATCATTTTCATTTTACTAGTAAGTATCTGTAAGCAGAGGGTCTGTAAACAGAAGCCTAGTAAAGTTAGAAGTAACTTTCCAAGGTCACAGGGCTGTTAAATATCATTAATAATTGCATGCAAAACTAAAACTAGAAACCAGCATCAATGTTATTTTATAGTTATGGAACATACATGCAAAGGAATGTGAACAAATTAACTGCTTGGTTTATTTATGAAGAGTAAGTCTCAAAAACATTATTGAGAGGGAAAAAAGCAAGTAGCAGACATCTTTAGTTGAGGATAAAATACGCACCAGCACCTGTAATCTCTGAGGATTCTGAGTTTTCCTTTCCATTTCCAGAATTGCCCTGTGTCTGTGGGAGTCCGAGTGAGTCTTTCTTCTTCCCTTCCTGGGGAGTTGGCTTTCCCTGAATGTCAGGTGATTTTTGTCTTGTTCTCATTCCTGTGGAAGGAACAACTGGGATATCAGGGTAGAGCTTGACTGACAGCTACCCTCCACAGAGCTGACTTTGTCCCTGGAGACTAGAGTTGCAGGTGGCAGACATCCTTCTCCCAACCTGCTGCTGTTTGGCCTTGCCAGGAAGTTGGGAAGCTACCCTGGCTCCCCTTGGTTGGATCTTAAGGATTCCTGAGGGTGCTTCCACAGGATCCCCTTTCCTTGGTGGGGAACTTTAATTGCAGACATCCTTGTGTTAGGGAATCACAGGGCATTTCTGCCTTTACTTTCATTTTCACAGGGTCTTGGGAGAATAGCAGACACTCGGTGGCTAAGTCAGCAGCCACTGAAGCGTCTGTTGATACTGTTCTCTTTCTCCATTCCCCATGTCTCAGTTTATGTGTATATGTGAGTGTGCATTCCTCTCTATGCATAGTGGTTTAGCCCTGGGCTTACCTCAGATATCAAATTCCAAGAATATTCAAGTCCTTTTAGAGAAAAACAGCTTTTGCGTGTAACCTGTGCATACACACACACACACACAAAATTGAAACCATCCCTAGATTCCTATACAAATCTTGATACCTAATACAATATAAATGGAATGTAAATAGCAGCCATGCTATGTGATTTAAGGAATAACAACAAGAAAATCTATTCTGTACATATTCAGTACCTTTGGAATTCTTTCCTAACATTTCCAGTCTGCAATAAGTTGAATCCATGCCTGTGAAACCCATAAATCTGGAAACCCAGCTGTGTGTGTATCTGTGTGCATTACGTGTCTCTCTGTGCCTGCATGCCTCAGTGAAACACATCCCCACTGTCAAATGCTGGAACGTAGAGTTGATGAGCATAAGCCGCCTGAACCCAAGTATCTCCTACAGCCACAGCAGCTTCATCTCACCTCCATTGCCCACGGTCCACCAGGAAGGGGCCATCAGGGCCTCTTGGGTTCCAGGCCGGTATCCGCTGTGCCCGCAAACAAGGAGCCACCTTCCTCAGCAGGGCAAGGGCCACATGAGTGCAGACAGTGCTCAAGATCTCCTCTCCCGCACAGAAAGACTCTGCATGATTTTAACTGCAGCCATTGACAGGCATTTAGGCTAGAGTTTAAATTCTCCTCTCCTCCCAGATGTGTGACTTTGGAAGTATCACTTCCACTCTGAGTATTTTCCCCATCAACTTTTCCTAACAGTTGCTGGGAAAATTAGGTGACATAATATCACACAAAGGCCACCAGGTGGAGCCATTGGCACCTGTGATGATGAGCAGGCGCTCGAACTGGGGTATCTGCAGTTCCTGCATCACTGTTTATTTTTGTTTGCTCTAAAATAGTGGCTGCTTCAGGAAGACAGAATCAGAATCTTCAGTGTTGGACAAGATTATTTGCACTTTTAAATTGTAGAATAATTATTGTATATTTATGAGGTACAATGTGACACTGATGTTTATAATGTGATGAAATCAAGGTAATTTACAAATCCATCACCCTACATACATATCATTTTTTTTTGTTTACTGGACACATTTAAAATATTCTTTAGCAATTTAAAAATATACACTGCATTATTATTTGTCATGAACACCATGTTGCTCAGTAGAGTGTGTGTTTCAAAAAATGATTTTAGTCCATAATCTAATGACTCAAGATCCACAGATTTAGAGAACCAAGTAAAGGGGTATAAGCTTTCTTCCCTCCTTCAGAGAGTGGTGGGGTCTCACTGCAGGCTCTCCCACAGTTTGGTCCTGGACATTCAGGCCATGGTTGCATGAGCTCCCAGGACTGATAGGATGGCCATGTTCAACTCTATTCTCTGGCCTTGAACTTGGCTGTCCCACAAGGGCACACTTTTTTATGCATCTTCCAGCCCTATGCACTGCATCTGTGGGTGAGGTTTGATATTGGACCCTGAAGTTGCCTTCTGCCATGTGGTAGAAGACTGGATTGACCCTCTCCATGTTAAAGAAGAGAGTGAACAAGCACTGCTGAGCAGAGAGCATTTGATTTCTCCTGGGAGCAGCTGTCAATGTTGTGAACCAAAGGAAGACATGTCAAGGAGGTGGCAGGTTAGAGATAATGGAAGCTTAACATGAGCTTTTAGAAGGAGGAGAGACAGGAAACTTTCTTGATGTGGAATGGGTGATAAAGGAGAGGGGAAGTTCTAGAAAAGCCTCACTTCACTGATCAACAGCAGCAACAACAGCACCTAGGACTTTGTCAGAAGTGCCTGAAATCCTGTTAAGTGTGGCAATTTGGATGGTACTGGAGGACATTATGTTAAATAAACCACGCACAAAATGATGAATACAGTATCATGTATTCTCACTGGTATTAACCAGTATCCTATCACTCACAAAACACCAGAAGCAGGCAATTTATGAGGTAAAGAAAAGTTGATTTAGCTCACAGTTTTGGAGGGCAAAAGTCAAGCATCTGAGGGCAGACTCAGGGCGGCCACTTCTTGACTGTGTCCCATCATGGTGCACAGTAGATGTGTATGTGTTGGAAGCAAGAGAGAGTGAAAAGAGACCAGGTTTCCATAATTCTCTTCAAGTGCACACCTCCAATGAGCTAAGAACCTCCTGCTAGACTCCACCTGTTAAACGCCCATAGCACCTTCCAACACTCCCACCGTGGGGACTAAGCCTCAACACTGACCTTTAGGGACGCTCAACATCCATACCAAAGCATCATTCACACACAGAAGCTAAAAAGGTTGATCTCACAGAAGTGGAGATGGAGGTTACCCTAAAATAGGGAGGGCAGAGAGGGACCATCAAATCAAACAATAACAAATGCTGATGAGGCTGCGGTGGGGGGGGGACCCTTCTATGCTGCTAGTGGGAATTGAAACTAATAAAGCCACTATGGAAACCTGAATGGACATTCCTCAGAAAAGTAAAACACAAAATTCCACTGGACTTAGCTATTTACCTTCTAGGTATTTTCCTGAAAGACTTCAAGGCATCATATTGCAGTGATCTGTGCACACTCAGGTTTACAGCAATGCAGCTCATAATAGCTAACTCTTGGAAGCAGTGTGTATATCCATCAACAGGTGAATGGATAAAGAAAATGTGGTGCCACTGGGCATGGTGGTGCAAGCCTGTAATCCCAGCATTTGGAAGGGGGAAGCAGGAGGTTCATTGCAAGTTGGAGGCCAGCCTGGGCTACATAGTGAGTTCCGAACTGGAACTACATAGCAAGAGCCTGTCTTTAAAAAACTAGAGAGAGACAGAGACAGAGAGAATGTGTTTACACACAATGGAATACTTCTCTGCCATAAAGAAAAATAACCAAATCATTTATAGGAAAGTAGATGTACCTGAGACTATGATGTTAAGCAAAATCAGACACACAAGTTTAAATATCACAATTTACCTGTATGAGAAACCCAAATATAAATAAAGAGCAAAAATAAAAGATAATAGGAAGACGAGATTGGTCCTTTCTCAAAGTGGGAGGGGATCAAGAGATGAACAAAGGGAAGAGGGAGAGGAAAGAAATGGGATGAAGAAAGGAATTAAGATGTATTATGTCCAGGCAGCAACTTCCCATGGAAAATGTAACATTATGCACTGCAAACATGCACTAATAAAATTTTTTTCTGAGTACAAAGTTATGGTTAGGAAAAACAACAGTTCTGGTATTCTGTAGCACAGTAGGGTGAGTATAGGCAACAATAATTTATTGCATATTTCAGATAGCTGGAAAAGAGAAGTTTGGTTCCTACACAAAGAAATGATCCTATTTGATGTGATTTGGTGTGCTAATTATTTTGACTGGATCACTGCATATGACCTGAGTGTGTCTAAATATCACATTGTGCTTTATAAATATGCCCAGCGGTTGTGTGTTACACTGTATTGTCTAGGAAATGAGCATATTCAGAGCAGACAGCTTTCTTTCTTTTTTAACCTGGCGCACAGGCGGTCCAATGATGCTGTTGCAGTGGATTTGAACCTAGCTCTCTGACCCTGTAGTGAGAGTCAGCACTTGTTTTGGTTCAGCCAAGTGTCCTCAGCCAAGTGTCAATGCCTTGGGAACTCTCAGTCTAGGTCATCTGTCCAGGCTCATCCATAGAATTGCCCTATGACATCTCCCATTACTCCTCCACTGACATCCCATGTTTACAAAGAGACTTGCAACCTTTCTCCACTAGCACAAGTCTTGTTGCTGTGTTTCCCAAAGTAAACTGCGAGCTGTACCTGGCTGCTTCTGTGAAATTCCTAGGTGTTCCCTTTTATTTATTCCTCAAGACTTGTTGAATCTGCTCCCCCAGGGCAGCCACTGCTCCCCATCCCCACAGCCACAACCTTGTCCAAGAATGTCGTCTTTAATCAGATAGTCGTCATGATTTCAAAGTGGCATATAAAGATCCAGCTTTGGCCTCACCAACCCACCTCCTCCTCTGGGGTCAGATGGTTCTTTCTCCAGGTTATGTTACTATTTGCTTCTCCCTGAGAGTCCAAGCATAGCTTCCTGCTGTGAGTAGAACAAAGCCCAAACCTGTCACCAGCTCCTTGGCACATGAACACAGCCCAACAACTCTCTCACTCCTCCTGGGCTACCCTCTTCCCAGCACCCCTCTCCCTACCTGCCTCCACCTCCAGTCAGACTCCTCCCTCCACAGAATTCCCTTAAGTCCCCAGGCTCCTCCTCTGACCTCCCTTCCCTGGAAAGGCTCATTTTTCCTCAGTGTGGAGTACAGCAGGTACTGTGGATCCACCTCACAGATTTAATCAGCCCTAAACTAAAAATAGTAAAAAAAAGCTGTCTATATTGAACACATGCAGTTTTTTCTTGTCATCACTCCCTAGGCATTATATTATAAACACTGTTCACGTAGCATTTACGTTGTGTTATTTTAAATCATGCAGAGATAAGGTATAAGGAGGGGGGCAAATGTAGGTCCTGTGCAAATACTACACCTCTTTCAGAAGGGACTGTAAGATGTAGATTTCACAGATTTTGGTACCCATGGCCGGAAGTCCTGGACCCAGTCCCACTAGACACCAAGGGGTAGTGGTATTTCCTTCATAATGGGTGTCAGCCTTGCTATGCTCATTCCCCAGCTGCTGTCTGTTTCTGACCCATGACTGTCAGTTCGGTGTGGCAAGGACAGCAGATGTTTTCTCCAGGATGGCCAGTGCCATACCCTGGCATTCTTTCCAGAGCTGAGTGAACGGCCAACGTGTTCCAGGACCCAGAGACATTCTAGGTGCTTCTGGCGGGAGTAGTCAGAATGGAAGAGCTTCCCAGAGGGTCTTTCAGAGATCAGTCCAGAAGAGACAGGCTTCTTGTGAGCACAGACTGTTGTAGGCAGCCTCCAATGTAAGTAAGAGATGAGACCAAAGTGTGCTTATAGATATGGAGCAGGCGGATCTCTGAAAGAGATCATGGGAGTGGGGACGGGTAAGGGATGGGAACACAGACAGGCATTAAGTGGCCTGAGAGTAAGGGCTCAGAAAACCCCAGATTTCTCTGAGCAGAGTCCAGGCACATCAAGCACCCAGATCTGATGCTGTGAACTACCTCCTGACCCCTGCACTCCGAGGCAGTCCACAGTCTGGCACATTCCATGCCCCACCCTAATCTGAGCTCACCATAGCTTCTGTTGTGGTCTGTGTTTTACTAGTCTTAAGCCTAAGTAATTTAAGCCTAAGTAATTTAAGATGAACAAGACTTTATTTATCTCAAAGTTCTGGGCACTGGGAGGGCCAAGATAGAGGATGCACATCTGGTGAGAACCTTCTTGTGGTGTCATCCCATGATATCAACATCCATCCACTTAGGAAGGTTTTGCCTTCATGACTTAATCACTTCTTAATGACACTGTTGCAATGATGATTAAGCTTCTAACACAGGGACTTTGGGGGACATATTCAACCATGGCAGCTCCTCTGCCCTGACTCCTGTGGCCTTCAAGATCCCCCACCTCACCACCTCCATCAGTAATTGCAACTGTCTCTGTCCCAGCATGGAGCAGTCAGCACCCTTATTCCAGCCACCAGTTAGCTGTCAGCAGTCCTGGGTTGCTCCTAACTTGCTTCCATCTGCCTGGCTCCTGTAGCTACCTCTAAATCCCAGTTTGTCTGAAAACTGGGATGAGGACATTTCCTCACGGATCGCGTGAAATACTTTCTCCACTTTGCCCTCTTCAGATCTTCTGGA
This sequence comes from Dolichotis patagonum, assembly GCA_004027295.1. NCBI lineage: Eukaryota > Metazoa > Chordata > Mammalia > Rodentia > Caviidae > Dolichotis > Dolichotis patagonum. The sequence goes on along the minus strand of PVJX010005989.1, from coordinate 42,188 downwards.
CCCACAGGGGCAGGGCAACTGGCAGGGGCCACTCTGCGACCCAAAAACAGACCGCTGCAGCCCTGAGTCTGACCTGAGACCCGCCTTTCTCTTTGCACCACCACTGGATGGGGTGGCTTCCTTAGTCACACTTAGCTCAGATCTTATCTTGAATGCAAGCAAAAAAGGGCCTCACCCTGGAGTCCTCTCTTTAGTCCTCCCAGCCCACTCCAGTTCTCTAAGGGTAGGGTGTGATAGCTGTCTAAGGCACCACCCAGGGTTTCCCAGTTGTGACTGAGCAGGACTGTAAAGGAGGGACAACCTACTCCACCCCAGCTCTCTGGCTGCTGGAAAGCCCTGGGGAATTCCAAACCCATTGCTGGTTGGAGCCTAAGCCAACACACCCTGCCTCCTCAGCATCACTACAGGCCTCCTGGCCCAGCCTCAGTTCCGCCCCGGCTTCCTCCTGGGGAATCTCTGCATGACCCCAAATTCCGGGAACTTGTAATTTCATTCATTGATTCAGCTCTGTGGGAGTAGGGCGCACTGCCATGGCTGAGTGCTTGAGTCTGCTCTGATACCCTCCTGTCCTTCATGCCCAGCAGATCTCTAAGCAGCGCCCTGGAGCCCTCCAGCTCCCTGGACGGGCCAAGCACATGTTCGAACACCTAAACTGACTTCAGTGTGGCTCAGGAAGGGTTTGAGCCACCCTCTAGCATGCAGCCTAGCTCCTTGAGTGGGTATTTGTCAACCACAGAAGCTGCTGCAGATGCTTCTCCTTTGGAGTGTTAGGGAGGGAAGGTGGAGAGGACGCTGTAGACTGAGTCCTTGGCTTTTTGGGGTTCTTAGGTGTTGACTAGGGCACAGGTGTGAGAAGGTCACTGAGGGTGTTGTGTGCCCAGCCTGGTGTACCGCTCCTAGGCTGAGTCACTGCTGTATTTATCACCTCTCCCCTCAGCTGCAGAGCGGCATCTTATGCATGAGAGTGTATCTCACTGAAAATCAATAGGTAGCACAGGTCTGCGAGGAGAAATCCACTTGTAGCAGCTCATAGTCCACATTCGGTGCCACTTAGGGGGAACTTCCTAGGAGATCCATAAATTGGCTCACATTTGAATAGTGCCTGTTATCTTGCAAAGAAACCTCCTAAATCGTCCTCCTGGCCCAGCAGATTAGCAGGAATTATCAACCCCCATTTTGCAAGTGAGGAAGTTGAAGTTATAAAGCTTGCCTCTATGATCCAGTTTACATTATTTACACTCAGTATTTTTAAACTTCACCATGGAGAAAAAGTGACACACATTCAGAAGAAACCATACTTTCAGTTTTGAAGACAGATCTTTTCCAGGGTTTGTGATATGCATATGCAACATGCGTGCAGAGCTGGGTGGCAGCACCAGTGAGGAGCAACACTCTGGTGAGCCACACAATCACAGAGGAAACAGCTGCCACTGTACTGCTAAACTAGTGTTCAGCAGATTATAGGTAACACATTCTTAAATTTTATGGTACTGGCAACTCACGATGGGTTGTTCAGGACATAACCTCATCACTTAGTTGAGGTGCATAGTTTCTTAACTCTCCAGTGTTAAGTGACAGGCAGATCCCACTACCCTGCGCTCCTGCTCCATCTCTGGCTAGGGAAGACCGAGAAGGATTTTATGGCAGGACTCCACTAGCTTTGTCTGGTCCCTACAAAGGCTGAAGCTGAGGCTGAGGCTGAGGCAGGTGCTAGCAAAGGGGAGAGAGGCCAGAACAGAGAGGCCTTGAGCCCAAATGGCATCCTTGGTAACTAGGTTATGCACTTCTGAGCAGGCAAGGAAGCCTGGTGTTGGCAGCAATAACATGGGGTAATTGCACAAAGTGCAGCAGATGTGAGGTTGCACTTGACCATTCCACATCTTTGGTGATGCTTTACACTTTCTGCTCACCCAGCATTACTCTGTCCAAAGGTGGGTTACCTTAGGGATCGCTCCTGCCACACTGTCCATGAATAGGGTCCCAGCAAGACTGCCTGTCCCAGCACCCCACACCAGGCACAGGGCTAAGACACAAGGTCTGACTCAAAGCATCCTCTTCTTTTCCAGAGTTATTGTCCCTGAGGTGGGCAGGAGCTCAACCCAACATGACGGGACACTATTCAGGGACTTCTGCAGGGACTTTTCTGTGTGTTTAATTCTAAAGTGCTAGTGCCTGCCCTACAGTGAAGCCAGGGCAGAGTATAGCAAAGCCCAGAAACAAGTGGGGTGACAGGAAGACTCACAGGCCTGGGGATGGCAGTGAACCCCAGGCTGATGTCTACAGTCTACACAGGGGGCTTCAGGAACCAGAGCAATGCAAGTCTTTTGTCTGGACACAGTTTTCCCTGGGTTTCCACCCCTGCCAAGGGTAGTCAAGTGAGGTTTACAGCCTAGTGTTGTAAGGCCGGAGCATTATGTCCTAATAGGCAAGGAGTGTGGGAGGAGGGGATTCCTAGAGGCCAGGTGGACAGAAATGACAGTACATGGTGGAAATGGCAGGAAACCGAGTCAAGGAAATGAAGAAAATTACAATGGGACCAGGAACCCTAAAGAGAGGGTCTTGATCAAGATCAAGATACCTAGGTCTCCTGCCTTACTTAATGCCCAAATTTGAAGCTGGCAGTAGGCAGTAGAGGGGTATAGCAGAGTGGCAGGCAGGATGAGGGAGAGACTGGGAATGTGGCACTGATGCATTCCTTATCAAACCAGCTTTCTATAGGACTGCAGCAGCTGTCCATTCAACAGACGTGCAGGCTTTCTGGAGGAAGAGCCTTCTAGGCAGAAGAAAAGCAAGTTCAGAGGGCTCCATGCTCAGCAATGCCCTTAATTGTCATCATCCAGGGTCAGGGATATAGCTCAGTGGTGCAACACCTACCTTGCAAGTGTGAGGCCCTGAGTTTGATTTCCAGTACCCCCCCAAAAAAGTCATCAATCTTCAGTCACAGAAATAGACCCTTGGGCCGGGAATTTAGTTCAGTGGCATAAGTGCCTGCCTGGCAAGTGTGAGGTTGTGAGTTCAATCCCTGGTACCACAAAAAGAAAAAAAAAAAAAGGAAAGAAAGAAATAGGCCCTTGAAACTTGCTAGTTTCACCACATGGACTGATCTACAGGGACAGAAAACTTCTACTTTGAGCCAGGAACTGGCTATGCTTTTCAACCCAACTGGAGAGAATCTGTGCTGCATTTTCTTTACAAGAGGAGGGCTGGTAGACCTGTGAATGAAGCCAGCAGGCACTTTATTGGAAAGGGATGGGGGAGGACTGCTGGAGAGCTCATCACTGGTTCCAACTTTCCTTAACACTGCCTCCTTCCTGCCCTTCCTGTGTATCCTCCAGCTAATGAGAATTGACTTTTGAATTGTTTATAATTTTTTATCTTCTGTATGTTATAATGTTTTGATATCTTAAAGACTGTTTCTGGCTGGGGAGAGACTTATGCTTTTGATTCTAGCCAGTTCTTGGTGTGAGCAGAGTCCTAGCCAGCACCATGTCTTTGATCTGCAGCAAACCAGCTGGAACTAGGCCTCTTCTCTCTGGCCTTCCACCCTGGGGAGCAATTTTCTCCTCTGCTTTAACCATCCCAGGGCCAGGTACTAGGCAACTAGGGAGCTCTCCTATAGTTTGGAGGCAAAGTAAACTGTCTCATCCACTTGCCCTGCCCTGCCTTGCCTATCCCACAGAAGCCTCAATGCAGGCTCTGACAGGCATTTTCCCTTCATCCCTGCCTTCTGTCACCCAAGCCACATGTGATACTCTTTGCTTGCTCCTGTGTAATGTGCCATGCCTCCCACATCCAGATGTATGGGTTAGTAAGCTTCACTTTCCTGTACCTCTCCTGTGTTTCCTTTTGTGGCCACACCTGACATGGCATAAAGACAATACATAGTAGCTTTCTCTCACTTCCTACCAAAAGGCCATGCCCTGCTCATCCCATGTGGAAACTCTTCCTTGTCTGTTAAGATGCAGTTGTCACCTTCTCTAGTCTCTGAGAGGGCTCCCTCTCAATCCTGGGAGCCTGTAGGGCTTTGGGACAGAGATGCTCAATGCTTGGTGTCACCTACAGCACAATGCAGCATTCAGGAAGTGCTGTGGAAGTCCGAACCAGAGTTCATGGAATGTAGTTGATGCAACCCATAAGAAAATGATAATTCAAAATGGGGCAAAATCTTTCAAAAGGGCATGCCATTCATCCACTATTTTCAGTTCTTCTAACTTACTCTTTGAAAATCATGCTTAAAATTTTTTTAAAGGTCTGGAGTTGTAACTCAGTAGGAAATTTGTCTAGCATATGCACAGTCCAGATTCAATCCTGAGCACCAAAAAATAAAAATTTAAACAACCAAAAACTTCAAAGTTCTCATTGTAGTATTACTTGCTTTAAATTTAGTTTTGATTGTCAAGTTATGAATGTGTACAGTGTAAAGACTTAAGAAACTGTAAGAATCATACCAATGACAGTAATTATTTGGTTCTAGTGGATACTTTTGGTGTGGAATTGCCTTTCTACAAATAGCATGCTTATATGGCTGCTTATTGATTGTGTTCTTTTAAGCTTCATTTATTGTGCTTCCACAAAGCAAGGTGAGAATTTAGTTCTTTTTCCTTCCCTCTCTGTCCCTAAACTCCTAATGCATCTCGAATCCCTCTCCTCCCATTTTCATTGTCATTTTGGTTAGGTTATTATTTGGGATTAATGTAATAACTATGTGGCCACTGTCCACAGCTGAACCACATGATACCATTGTTACTTTTCTTGTCCCAAAATAGCTTTTTGTTAGTGCTACAAGTAATGATTGTCATCTATGTTCATATATTTATCACTAATTTTATCCTCAAACTTTACCCCAGTTTGGCAAGTCTATTGTTGATTGTGTAAAAATACATTAGATATCTTTGCAGCTTAAACTTCTTGAAGAACTCTCTGCCAGATTCCTCTGTCTGCACCAGACTGGAGGGCTAACCCTCATACCCAGTACCTGGCTTTCCCCCAGGGACCTCCACTCATCCTGAGTTCTCGGTCTCATTCTTGAACTAGAGTCTCTCTTTCCTGGACTCTATGTGGTCCCATTTCCTGATCTCTTTCTTATATTTTAAGCAACATAGAAACCAGAACTATGGGAGATAATTATCTTGAGAACTGCACGTCTGAAAATATCAACCCTTATTTATGGTTGGTAGCTTACTTGTATATAAAGTTAAAGTGTATTTTCCCTCTTACTCTGAAGATGTTTGCTTTCTTCCTGAGATACCATTGAGACATTTAAGCATTCTCATTGATGATCTAGTTTTTTTGTTTGAGAAATAGCCTTTTTTATAACTGAATCATACTCCATTGCATAAAAATTCACATCTCTATTCATTTGCCAGTTGATGGGTATTTGGGTGGTTTCTAATATTTGGCTATTACATACCGCGCTGCTGTAAACATGGGTGTGCATATAGCACTATAGTATGATGTTTTTAATTCTTTGGGGAAGACACGAAGATGGCAAGTAGCTTGGTTGAATGAACGTCTTGTCCTAATGTTTTGAGGAATCTCCACAGTGATTTCCACAGTGATTGTACCAACCCACACTCCTACCAACAGTGGAGAAGGGCTCCTTTTTCTCTACAGATGCACTAGCATTTTTTATTGGTTAATTTCTTGATAACAACCATTCTTTCTGTGGTGAGATGAAATCTCATTGTTACTTTAATTTGCATCTCTTGACCAGTGATATTAAACATTTTTCATACATTTATTTGCCATTTCTACTTCTTTATCTGAGAAGTGTCTATTCATTTCAGAAGTCCATTTTTGGATTGGGTCTTTAATTTGGGGGCTAGGGTTCTTTTAAGTCCTTTATATATAGAATATATACTTTTCAAGCATACATGTAATAGTCACCGAGACTGGCCACATCATGGTTCATAAAATGAATCTTATTAAATGTGAAATGCTCAAAATCATAGAGCATGTTCTCTGACCACAATAGGGCTATTAGTTTTTTTTTAAGTATGAAAACTTTCTAAATAATTTAATCAGTACAATTTGAAATAATGAATGAATCAAAGAAAAAATTGTGGAAAATAAGAACATATTTTCAAGTAAAGTCTAGTAAAAATCAAACATATCAATATTTGTGAGATAAAGCTAAAACAGGGCTTACAGGAAAATTAGTTTTAAATGTTTATGTTATATAAGAATAAAATTTTAAATCAATGTTGAAATTACTCTCTGCATAAACAAAGAAAAGCATGAGCTAAACTAGAAGGAAAAGGAGCTTATTTATGGCTGCAGAAACCAATAGAAAGGAAAACACATAAATATGGCCCTGAAGCAAGGCCAGCAGATCGCTATAGCTGCTGGTTTCAAACAGGAGCCTAAAGAGAATTCTTTCTGTGGTCTGTTGGCCATTTCAGAACTTTGGAAATGGAATGGTCAATTCATCAGAAAGAAATAGCAGGTTAGTATGGCGGACTTTAGGGGTCCTGCAGGGAAGAGACGCTGGCGACTCGGGACCTGCACCATGCAGTTGACTCGGGGTGCCAGGAGAACAAGGAGCTCCTCCCCTCTCTGGGGAGCGGCTGAGAGTGTGGCAGACTTTCCGCAGCCTGAAGGAGAGAGACCCTGGCGCATTGGGACCTGCACCGTGCGGTTGACTCGGGGTGCCAGGAGAACAAGGAACTCCCCCTCTCTCTGGGGACAGCTGAGAGTGTGGCAGATTTTCGGCAGCCCGAAGGAGAGAGACCCTGGCACGTCGGGACCTGCACTGTATGGTTGACTCGGGGTGCTGGGAGAACAAGGAATTCCTCCCCTCTCTGGGGGTGGGGGGGGGGCTGAGAG